>ML324483.1:0-77196 GCA_005239505.1 Nicotiana paniculata | reverse complement strand
ACTCTCAAATAAACAATATTATACTTATTTATACTTGGTATGAATCTTCAATCAATTAAGTGATTACATGTCACACTCGTACGATCTTCGCGTGGAATACACTTCCACAACCTCATGCACTATATAACAAGCCTGCACCTCCATATCACCGGCAACACAACTGATGTAAAGCCTACCAAGAAATCTTCAACCAAAACTCAAGCCCTCTTGCACAACCACCGATCTCGAGTGATGCGGAAGACAATACCAGCTTACTTTAAACATCCAAATCCCTTTCCTTGTTGATCCAAGATCGTGACATACTTGTCAACACTGAACCGCAACCTTGATCCTTACCTCAAATTCCATACTTCTCACTGCACCTAACATGCCTATATGAGATAGCACAAGAAATCCATCATAACTTCTGAACCACTATCAGGGCGAACACTTCACCGCATAGAAACCTTTTACTTAACTTAATTTAAGAGAACCATAACGACACATGAGTGAATTCTCATAATCGCAAAACATGCAAATTCTCATGTAATAGTCTATGCCACCATAATCCTTCCGGGATCCCCCCACCCATGATAGGTCATTTCCCCCATGGCTGGCCATCTATCTTTTCAAAATTTCCATTACTCATGTCATTCTCAACTATACCTTTGCATGACGTAACTGATTCTCCCGAATACCTCAAACTGAAACTGATACAACACTTATCCTCGCGATCAACTTATCGACAGCAGACTTCCCCCACTTTGCTTAAGCCATAGATCAAGATGAACAATAACTCACAATGCCCATACGTTAACACTCCCACAATACCACAGTGAGATTCAATTAAACCTTCCCTAAGCTTATATAACACCACCCATATTATACCTTAATCCAATTCGTGCTCACCTTAGGAATGATGATAACTCCAAATCAACACATAGCAACTCAATTCGCACTCACTTCGAGTGATTGCATTCCACGAGACTACTTTATCTCTAAGCCCATGAACCGTTTCACACTCTCCTTTCACGCATATTCACATCTCGACCGGTATACCCATTCTGATAACCCTTCTATGAACCCGAAGTCATTTTCTCCTTTTTCCTCCAAATGCTACTCTGCACGCCGAAGATAACATATAACACTCCAACAATATTCTCTTCCTCAAAATTTCCGTTGCAAAAGCTCGATTCTTCACCATACCATGGGCTTGAAATCCTTAGACACCACATTCTGACCCTCGAATTTACTAGGACCGTTGTTGAGAGTCACCCACTCTGGCTTGGTCCCGAATATAATCAACTCCACGGCTTCGGTGGCACCTGAACACCCATCTTGAATAAGCACTCGACTGAATCACTTGCCTTGCAAATTACCTCTGTACTAAGCATAAATTTTGAATCTTCCCAAAGCCTAAACCTGATTCAATAAGGACAACCTTTGCGCACATTTATCAAACCCTATGTTCAATTACTACTCATGTCTTCTCCCCTTAGTTGTAATAACCACAAATATGCCGACAACCAGAATTTTGTGCCAGTGGATAACCATGCAACCCAATCGTAGGCGGTGGAACTCTCCCACTTAGCCTGAAGCCGCTATTGCACAAATCTGGAACTCACCAAGAATCTTCCTCCATTGTTGACATGATCCTGCCTAACCAGCTCGCCATATTCCTTGAAATCCTTCTGTTAGCATTTCACAAGCACTCTGAGTCATTAACCATATTCTCATAGCCGACCTTTTGCTGAATAGTCAGCAAAATCCCTTGCGAAAACTTTGCCAACCATGCAACCACTGACCTGCTCGCAGAAGATGACCCACCTGCGAAAATTACCAACTCACACCTTCCAACGACGCTAAACTGCACAATCTCTACGGCATCGATACCCCATCCTACGCCCGTTATCATTTACCACTAAGCCAGTCCGTCCGCTCCTCATGGACATCTACTAGATGCGCGAAAATATATTCTAATTCAAAGCTATATTGCATCCTTCCTCATACCAAGAAACTCTTTCCTGTTGCATCCCATCTCCCGTCGTAGTAGCCAACATTTTAATTTAAGCCCGTGGACTCACCATCCACTAAAATTCTCAAATCACTCCAAACTTCTCCTCAAGATGTGCAACTATCTTACCACAAAACTCATATGCTACGATGTCACTCTCCCACTTGGTCAAACTCACTCCTTTAAGAAACTGCTCGAGTTTCGCTTCTTACACCTGGCCTTCTAGAAATTCAACCATTGCCTGACACTTCCCACATTTCTTTCCTCATCGTATGCTGCCCAATTGCCTCAAATAAATATCATTCTCTGTAGCACTTAAACCAGCAGATCACCACAACTTCAAACCTTTCTGAAGATCGTCTTTCTCGAGCCGCCGACACTAGAAACACTGATCGGATCATGAACCACCGCACACTACGATCTCTAACAGCCTATTCTCGGACACCATTTCAAAATACCGTGCCACGAAGGCAAATACGAAGAAGATCATAACACTGGCGAACTTAACACATTCTATTTGATCAAAGACGACGGTTACCACATCACAGATGAAGATTTCACCTCACTTGAAAACACCAAGTCTTATTACTCTCAACCCAAACTCGAACAATATTTAAAACCACATGCCTTTCCTCCGCCGGAAATAAAATACCGAATTCTCGGAATCATGCTCTGAGTAGAACTCCTATCAAGTCATTCATTTCCCCTACATATGGGCAAGCATCCTATCATCATATCAATACCGTGCAATAACCAATCATAAGCATCATAACAACCTGAGCATAGCCTCAAAGATCTCAGAAACACAACTACTGAGCTAAAACAACATAATATCCTCCCGCAGAGCAACGACACTAGCCTCAACCAATTACGCATGGAAAAACATCACGCACCGTACCTATATTGCCATTACAGTTCCTCAAATTCCCGATTCGTAGCAAGCGGTTCGCGACACGTAAGATTGAGTAAGAAGAAGCGTAGGCATAAGCCTCAAAGGGATCAAACCGCACGATATTGAATCAAAAAGTGAAGTACTCCTAACAGCCCTGTAGCCTCTCGAAGATAAGTACAGACGTCTGTGTACCAATTCGCAAGACTCTAATAGACTTGATCATGACTTGTGAGACCTAAGGGAACCTAGTGCTCTGATACCATGTTGTCACGACCCAAAAATCTGCTAAGGTCGTGATGGCGCCGGACACCATTGTCAGGCAAGCCAACACTCAATAGATAATTAAAAAATCTTATTTTATTATTTTGAAATCGTTATTTTTTGTTTCATTATATGAAAATCGATAAAATTTTACTGAGTAAGTAACAAGATTTTAACACCTCAATTAACAAATACATCCCAGAACCCGGTGTCACAAGTGCATGAGCAATTTCTAAGAAAACCCAAATGAAATACAATAACCGTCAAGAATACAAATAGAACAGTAAAGAAAGTATAACTCGATAATCTGAAGGAGACTCTGCTGGCTGCGGGTCGTCTCGAGAAGTGCAGCCCACCCAAGTCCATATATCAACCATGCCACGGTGCCAAGCGAGGCCACTAGATATACATGTACCTGTGCAAAATAATGCACAACAAGTGTAGTATGAGTATGAAAACAACGTGTACTCAGTAAGTAGCACGCCTAACCTCGAAGAGGTAGTGACGAGAGGTCGACTTTGACACTTGCTAGAGATCAATTTAATATAAACAAGTGTGATGCTAAACATGTATGTTATAATCATATAACAAATAACAACAAGAAAGGACAACTTCTTCCATAAATTATAAATCTCAGTTTCTGTCATTTCAGTTAACAACTCATATCTTAAGGCAATTAAACAGTTCAAATACAGATGATATCCACCAAATATCATGCGCAGGAAATGCCGAGGGTCGAACGGCCTGAACCAACATAAATGTAAATGGTGCACTGTCGAAGGGTCGAACGGCGCGAACAATAGATGCATCTATTAACCTGTCGTGTCATACGGCCCGCTCCCATGAGAGTTGTGGAAGAAATCGCCCCACTCGTGGAATATAAATTGTGAAGCAGTCACACATAATCATATACATTTAAACAGTCCACCCTGACTACATCGGGAAAACACGTACCCAAGAAAATAACAATTTCTCTTTTAATGGTCACGAAAATAGTATATAAATCTTTTTCTTCCAGAAATTCATTTACCAAGTTCGATAAGGTTTGAACACTTTAATTTCATCAATAAGGTTACAAGTAAGGCAAATAAAACATGCTTTTGGGGCCTAGACTACCCGGACATTAGCATAATAGTAGCTAAGCACAGACTCCCGTCACCTCGTGCATACGTAGATCCCACAAATACTAGCACATATTTAATTAGTTCACCTATGGGGACAATTCCCCCTTACAAGGTTAGAAAGGACACTTACCCCGCTCCAAAGATTCATAACCGGCCTTCAAGCCCTTCCGACGACTCACATTGATGCGCAACTCCCCCGAAACTATCCAAATAACGGGAAAACCAATGAAAATACACTCTAATACTTACAACAATTCAATTTATATAAATTCCCAACTCTGCTCGAAAAGTCGATAAAATCACCCTCTGGCCCACGTGCCCGAATTTCAAAAAAATTCAAAGATAAAGTTTACCCATAACCTCTTGAACTCAATTATATAACTTATTCCCAATTCCATGCCCAAATTCGTGGCCAAAATCCAAAAATATAAATTTCTAGGTCTTCTACCCAAAATCCACAATTTCCACCAATTTCCATGTTTAGATCCTTATGAAATCATGTATCTAACCCAATACTTGCAAGAATTACTTACCTCGTAAAAGATGATGAAATCTCCTCTCTTCAAAGCTCCAAAATCGCGCAACCAAGGTGAGAAATGAGTGAAAAATGGCCAATTCCTGTCTTAAAATACACACTTCCCGGTGATTCTTCCCACCTGCGAAATTTCCATCGCAGGTGCGGTTTCCCTCAAGCTCGGTGAATTTCGCTTCTGCGGATTAACTTCCGCACCCGCGCCCCCAGGCTTCCTCTCTCGATCTCTCACCTGCGACTCTTCTTCCGCAGGTGCGGTCCCGCATATGCGGAAAAACGACCGTATATGCGATCCACGCCTACCTAGCGAAATTTCGCATCTATGAGCCCCTCTCTCTCCTGCGGAGCTTGCACCTGCAGCCCTCTTCACGCAGGTGCGACCGCACCAGATGCTCAGCTATAACAGCCCTTCCTCGGACTCCACTTTTGATCCGTTAACCACCCGGAATCCACCCGAGGCCCTCGGGACCCCGTCCAATCACACCAACCTATTCCAAAACATAATGCGGACTTGCTAGAGGCCTCAAATCACATCCAATAACACGAAACAATGGATCGCAACTCAATTAAATCTTTATGAACTTTGAAATTTCCAACTTCTATGTTTGATGCCAAAACCTATCAAATCACGTCCGATTGACCCCAAATTTTGCAAACAAGTCACATTCAATATTATGGACCTGCTCCAACTTTCGGAATCGGAATTCGACCCCGATATCAAAATTTCCACTTCCGGTCAGACTTCTTAAAAACCTTCAAATTTCTAACTTTATCCAAATGACTCTAAAATGACCTACGGACCTCCGAATTCACTTCCGATCGCGCTCCTAACACCAGAATCACCATACGGAGCTATTCCCAGACTCGGAATCCCAAACAGACATCAATAACACTGAAATGCACTTCAACCCTAACTTATGAAATTTCTTCCAAAATGTTAACTTCTACAATATGCATCGAAATTCCCCCCGGGTCATCCAAAACCCTCTCCGAACATATGTCCAAGTCCAAAATCATCATACAAACTCTGTGGAACCTTCAAATCCTGATTCTGAGGTTGTTTACTCTAAAATCCAATCTCAGTCAATTCTTCCAACTTAAGGCTTTCGAAATGAGAATTTTCTTTCCAATTCGACTCTAAACTTCCTGAAATTCAGTTCCGACCACGCCCACAAGTCATAATACCTGAAATAAAATTGCTCATTGCCTTAAACTGCCAAACAATGTGCTAGACCTCAAAAGAACCGATCGGGTCGTTACAATAAAAAGTTCCTTCTGCTTTTCATGAAACCAACATTGTAGCTTCACTTGGATGAAATCCATCATTCTTAGTATAGGCAGCTCCCTTGCTTCTAATAGCACATAATTCATTGACTCAACTATGTTTGTTGTGATGTCATATCTTCATCGTGGACTACAAGAATGTGCCTACCTTTCTGGTGGTTCTTCCATCAAGTAGTCAAAAGTCATCTTATCAACTTTTGTTATATCTGACATGTATAGATCAAATTCTTTGCGCCTGTATACTCTTGCAGCACTTTGAAAAAGTTTTATAACCTCACTTTTCACTTTCCTTCGCTTTAGGTTCTACTCCAAATGATAGATACAAAACCCATGGTGGCTTTCAGAATATATGTCACGACCCAAAATCCCAACACAGGTCGTGATGGCGCCCAACACCGGAGTCAGGCAAGCCAACAGTTGTTTACTAGTGAGATTACCCTTATTTGACATATCAACCCCACACCTACCAAGTTTTGAGCTTAGATAATTTAAATAAAAGCGGATAAATTAACCAACTTAAGTAAATACAGCTATAAGGATCATGAACCAATATATACAGTCCCAAAATATAGAGCCTACTATGTGTGTGCCAGGAACTAGTGTAACAAGTCAATAGGCGAACTAGTAGAATATACAAAAGATGATACAAACTGTACTGATGTCTGAAAGAAATAGACAGAAATAGACAGAAGATAACTCCATAGTGCTGCTGAGAAACGCCAAGGGAGGCAGCTCACCGTGGAGTCAGGTCCAGAATATACGTCAAGCTCCGGTCGGATAACCAGATGCACCAGCCTCAAAACCTGTACAATTAAGTACAGAAGCGTAGTATGAGGACATAAACAGATATGTACCCAGTGATTATCCCGCCTGAACTCGAAGAATTAGTGATGAGAGGTCGACGTGATACTTACTAGGGTCAGACAATGTGGGATAAGTACAGGCTAACCAGTAATAGCAGTAAATGAACAGTAATAAGGAAAGGAGCATCAAATAACTATCTCTAGCACCCTCGCGCCATCCTTTCCCATGGCATACAAGCTATTTAACCTTCTTTCTTTTCATGAAACCAACAGTTACAATTACAGGGCTTCTCACAAATTACCAAACATATAACAGGCTATGAACGTATGGTCATTACGACGTGAAAAGTAAATGTGCACTACTGAGGTTCGAACGGCCAGAACCATAGATGCATCTATCTGCCCCGCTCGCGAATCGAACATGCGACACGGTTAATATAATACCAAGACCACCCCCCGATCGTGAATCATACCTGCGACTCGGGTTAATATAACATTAGGGCTACCCCGCTCGCGAATCATCCATGGGACTCGGGTTCCCATATAAATCCATGATTAGCAGGAGATTTCCAGATAATTTAGTAGGGAACATACTAACAGTGTGAGAATTTTAGAAATATCAAATTCAAGCATAACCCCTTAGGCCTTCACATGTGAGATTCGAGGATATTAGACTACTTAATGCATATACAAGATCACAGATACAAGACATAAAGCATGCTTGTGACTCCTAAACTACCCGACAAGGCATAATAGTAGTTGCGCACGGACTCTCGTCACTTCGTGAGTATGCAGCCCCCGCAAATAAGGACAAACCCACCATTTATAATCACCTATGGGGACAATTCCCTCTTACAAGGTTAGAAAGGAGACTCACCTCGGGTCAAATTTACTCCCCGGACCAAGAACGCGCCCGAAACTCCGAACTCTACACCCGAGGACTCGAAACTAGCCAAATGTTATACAAATACATTAATTTATGCTCAAGGTATGGAAATTCTCCTACTCATTTAGTAAATTCACCATTCTTGAAGAAATTCTAAAATTGAACTCCGGGCCCGCATGCTCGAATTCCAAAGATTCTCGAAGGGAATACTCACCCATGGCCTAAGGATCATTAATACATGATTTTCACTCGATTTCATAGCTAATTGACGGGTAATTTTCTACATTTTTCAAAAGCCTTAGGTTACTACCCCAAATCCTTAGTTTTCACTAATTTAGGTAATTAATTTAGCTCGTAATCCATGCATGAAGCTAATATTAGAGTATAATTTACTTACCTTCAATAACTAGGTCGTTCGCCCCTCTAGAATGGTGGAAATCATCCCAAGGAAGAAGAAGAAGATAAGGAAAATGAATTCAATCCCGTGTATAATAACACATTGTCTGACAATGTTTCCGCACCTGCAGTCTCGCACCTGCGAGCAAAGGCTCGCACCTGCGGAAATGGACGAGGAAGCCTGGGCCTGCACCTGCGGAGTGGAGACCACACCTGCGGCTCCGCTCCTGTGGAACTTTGTCCGCACCTGCGAGAAATGGCCTGCCCGCTGGGGGTTGCACCTACGAGGATGAGACCGCAAGAGCGGTCCCGCACCTGCGACTGGCAACCGCACCTACGGTCAACACCAGAACAGGTGCACTAGCAGCTATTTCAGCTGGTTTTTGGCCTCGTGTGGTGTCCGGGAGGCACCTGGGCCCACCCGAGACCCCATCCAAATGTACCAACAAGTCCCAAATCATAATACGGACTCGCTCCAGCCTTCGGAACACCCAAAACAACGCTAAAACCCAAAATCACACCTCAAAACCCCTAGAACCAAACTTAGGAACTTTAAGTTTTTTCTTGACTTCGCTAACAACGCGCTGAACCGACCTATACTACTCGGAATGACACCAAATTTTGCAGGCAAGTCATGAATAACATAATGAAACTATTCCCTATCTCGGAATTCTGTTCGAAACTCGATAACACAAAAACACGTCCCAAACCACAATAGGAACTTAAGGAACTTCTTATTTCAATATTGGGCGCTGAAACGCTCCCGGGTCATCAGAAACCCATTCCAAACATACGCCCAAGTCCAAAATCATCATACGAAGCTACCGGAACCGATGAAACTCGATTCCGAGGTCATTTACCCAAAATGTTGACCGAAGTCAAACTTAGCCTTAAAGGCCAACCTTAAGGAACCAAGTGTTCCTATAGCACTCTAAACACTTCTGAATCCCGGATCACCCGCCCCCGCAAATCATAAATCATAATAAGCCGCTATGGGAAGTTTCAGTTAGGGTAACGGGGTCCGATAACACAAAACGACCAGTCGGGTCGTTACATTCTCCACCTCTTAAACAAACGTTCATCCTCGAAGGGGTCTAGAATCATACCTAAAGTGCTAAATAGGTGTGGATATCTGCTCTACATGCCCTCCTCAGACTCCCAGGTCACCTCCTCAACTGGTTGGCCCATCCACTGGACCTTTACGGTAGAAACTCTCTTGGACCTCAACTGGCGGTCCTGTCTATCAATAATAACAACTGGATCCTCCTCGTAGCCCAACCTCTCATCCAACTGAATAGTGCTAAAATCAACCACGTGAGAGAAGTCGGCGTGGTACCTCCGGAGCATGGATACATGAAAAACTGGATGAACTCCTGATAAATTGGGAGGCAAGTCCAACTCATAAGCAACCTCCCCCACTCGCCTCAACACCTCGAAGGGACCTATAAACCTCGGGCTTAGCTTTCCCTTCTTCCCACACCTCATAATACCCTTCATAGGCGAGACTTTCAATAGGACCCTATCTCTCTCCATAAATGTTACATCACGCGCCCTCTGATCCGCGTAACTCTTCTATCTGAACTGTGTTGTGCGGAGCCTCTCCTGAATCAACTTCACTTTCTCCAAAGCATCCCTCACCAAGTCGGTGCCATATAACTTAGCCTCGCCAGGCTCAAACCACCCGATAGGAGAACGACATTGCCGACCATACAAAGCCTCAAATGGTGCCATCTTAATGCTAGACTGATAACTATTATTGTAAGCGAACTCGGCCAAAGGCAAGAACTGGTCCCACTGACCTCCGAAGTTAATCACACATGCCCTGAGCATATCCTCCAATATCTGAACTGTACGCTCCGAATGGCCAACAGTCTGAGGGTGAAATGTTGTGCTGAGATCTATCTGGGTGCCCATATCACTATGCAATGTTCTCCAGAATTGCGAGGTGAACTGAGGGCCTCGATCTGATATAATGGACACCGACACACCGTGCAACCGAACTATCTCTAGAATGTAGATCTGGGCTAACCTTCTCAGAAGTATAACTAGTAGCCACTGGAATGAAATGCGCTGATTTGGTCAATTTAACCACAATGACCCAAACCGTGTCAAACTTCCACAAAGTCCGAGGCAACCCAACCACGAATTCCATAGTGATGCACTCCCATTTTCACTCAGGAATGGGTATCTGCTGAAGTAGGCCTCCTGGCCTTTGGTTCTCATACTTAACCTACTGGCAATTAAGACACCTAGTAACATACTCCACAATGTCCTACTTCATTCACCTCCACCAATAATGCTACTTCAAATCGCGATACATCTCCGTAGCACCAGGGTGAACAGAATACCGAGAACTGTGTGCCTTCTCTAGAATCCTCTCCCTAGGAACACATAAGCGGCCCTGAAGTCTCAGAACACCATCCTCACCAATAGTAACCTCCTTGACCCTACCCTGAACCATTGTCTCCCGAAGCTCTACTAAGTACGGATCATAGAACGTCGGGCCTTAATCTCCCCCAATAACGAAGACTGAGCAACCACATGTGCTAAAACTCGACGATACTCTGAAAGGTCTAATCTCACCAAGCGATTAGCCAAGGACTGAATGTCCAAGGCTAGAGGTCTCTCCTCTGCTGCAATATAAGCCAAGCTACCCATACTCTCCCCCTTCCTGCTCAAAGCATCTGCTACCACATTTGCCTTGCCCGGATGATAAAGAATGGTGATATCATAATCCTTCAACAACTCAATCCATCTGCGCTGCCTCAAATTAAGATCCCTCTGCTTGAACAAGTTCTGTAGTATGCGGTGATCTGTATATACCTCACAGGACACCCCATACAAGTAGTGCCTCCAAATCTTAAGAGCATGAACAATCGCCGCCAACTCCAAATCGTGAATGGGGTAATTCTTCTCATGAACCTTCAGCTGGCGTGAAGCATAAGCAATAACTCTCCCTTCCTGCATCAACACACATCCCAAACCAACGCGTGAAGAGTTGCAATACACTGTGTACATCCCCGAACCGGAAGGCAATACCAGAACTGGTGTTGAGGTCAATGTTGTCTTGAGCTTCTGAAAGATCACCTCACACTCGTCAGACCATCGAAACGGTGCATTCTTTTGAGTCAATCTGGTCAGTGGGGCTGCAATAGAAGAGAACCCCTCTACAAATCGGCAATAATAGCCTGCTAGGCCCAAAAAGCTCCTGATCTCTGTAGCTGAAGTAGGACGTGACCAACTCTGAACCGCCTCAAACTTCTAAGGATAAACCTTGATACCCTCTCCGGATACCACATGCCCCAAGAATTCCATGGAATCCAACCAGAACACACACTTGGAGAACTTAGCATATAGCTTCTGTTCTCGCAAAGTATGGAGCACAACTCTCAAATGCTGCTCGTGCTCCCCCAGGCTACGTGAGTAAATCAAAATGTCAACAATGAAGACAATGAAAAAAGAATCAATATACTACCTAAACACCCTATTCATCAAGTCCATGAATATTGTTGGGGCATTAGTCAAGCCAAAGAACATCACCAGGAACTCATACTGGCCATATCTCGTACGAAAAGCAGTCTTCGGAACATCTGAAGCCCGAATCTTCAACTGATGATATCCCGATCTCAAATCAATCTTAGAAAACACACGAGCACCCTGCAACTGGTCAAACAAATCATCGATGCGCAGCAAAGGATACTTGTTCTTAATGGTAACCTTGGTCAACTGGCGGTAATCAATACACATCCGCATGGACATATCCTTTTTCTTCACGAATAGAACTGGAGCACCCCACGGTGATACACTCGGTCTGATGAACCCCTTAGCTAACAACTCCTCAAGCTGCTCTTTCAACTCCTTCAACTCTTTCGGAGCCATACGGTACGGAGGAATAGATATAGGCTGGGTGTCTGGAGCTAAATCAATTCAGAAATCAATATCACGATCCAGAGGCATGCCCAGAAGGTCCGAAGGAAATATATCAGCAAACTCTCGAACAACTGGCACTGAATCAATCGTCGGAGACTCGGCGGTGGTGTCGCGCGAGGTAGGCCAGACAACCCTTCTCGACCATATGTCGAGCCTTCAGGAATGAAATAACCCGGCTGGCTGCACTAACTGAGGAACCTCTCCACTCCAGCCTAGGCAACTCTGGCATGGCTAAAGTAATTGTCTTGGCATGGCAATCTAGCACGAAATGATAAGGAGACAGCCAATCCATGCCTAAAATAATCTCAAATTCGACCATGTCGAGCAATAAGAGATCCGCTTGAGTCTCGAACCCGCAGAATGTGACCATACAGGACTGGTAAATCCGGTCTACTACCACAGAATCGCCCACAGGAGTGGACACACATATAGGAGAACCCAAGGACTCATGAGGGACATCCAGGAAATGAGAAAATAAGACTGAAACATAGGAATAGGTGGATCCTGGGTCAAATAAAACCGATGCCTCTCTACCACATACTGTAATAATACCTGTGATCATGGCTTCTGAGGCCACTGCATCTGATCTGGCCAGAAAAGCATAGAATCTAGCTGAAGCACCGGAAGACTGAGCCCCACCAGAATGAACAAGAGTTGGCTGACCTCCCCCTGACTGGCCTCCACCTCTAGGACGACCCCTGTCGACCTGTCCCCCCACCTCTAGGTGGCTGGACTACTGGTGTTGGACTCATAGGTTGTTAACCCTGTTGCACTGCCTTTCCCCGAAACCTGGGATGATTCCTCCTGATATGGCCGAGATCCCCGCACTCGTAACATCTTACTAGAGGCACGCCCTGCTGCCCTGAAGTAGAACCCTGGATAACTGGGGGACGGTGAGAACCCTCTGGCATAGCACTGAACTAAGGCCTCACTGGAGCACTATGAGGAGGTGGTGGTGGTAGTGCTAAATATGGGGGCCTGCTGGGTTGACCCCTACCAAAATGACCTCTGCCCCTAGATGGGGCACCTCTGAAATCCCCGGAATATCTGGCTCTCTTATCCAGCTGTACCTGCTCCCTGACCCTCGATCGATAACCCTCGATCCTACGAGTAATCTTCACTACTAGCTGATAAAGAGTCCCCATCTCCATCTCCCGGGCCATGCTGGTCCTAATGCCTGGATGCAACCCGGCTACAAATCTCCGCACTCTCTCAGCATCGGTAGGTAGTATCATGAGTGCACGGCGAGTCAACTCTGAAAATATGGCCTCATAGTCTGTCACTGACAGCTACCCCTGCTCCAGCTGCTCAAACTGATACCGCAGCTCTTCCCTCTTAGAGGGTGGAATATACCTGTCTAGAAACATCTGAGTGAACTGCTCTGAAGTGATAGGAAGAGAACCTGTTGGCCTGCTGAGAATATAGGACTGCCACCATCTGCGAGCTCTGCCCTCTAACTGGAAAGTAGAGAAGTCCACTCCATGGGACTCTAGTATCCTCATGATGTGCAGTCGGTCATTGCACCTGCCAATAAAATCCTGGGCATCCTCGCCTCGCTCACCCCCGAAGACCGAAGGGTGCAATCGAGTCCATCTGTCCAACAACTTCTGCGGATCGCCGTCTGCAGCTGGTCTGGGCTCATGTTCTGCTGCTACAGGCTGAACCCCACCCACGGGCAGTGTACCCGGGGTATGATGAAGTGCGGATATCTGGCCTGCAACCTGGGCAGTAGGGGTCTGGGCTTCCCCTCCTTCCTGAGATGTGGCAGGATCCGCTGGAAATAAACCAGCCTAGGACATAGTATCCATAAATCTCAACATACGGCCCATGACCTCCTGGAAACCTGGCGCCATCATGAAGTGCACTGGAGCAGGACCCACTGGGGGCACCTCCCCCTGCTCCTCTATAGCAGGATCCGCCGGTGGTACAACTGGAATAGCTCTGGGACGCCCCCATCCCCTACCTCGGGCCAGTGTCCTCCCCCGTCCTCTGCCAGTTGTACGCGTCCTCACCATCTTTGAGAGAATAGAAGAATGAGATTGAGTAAACCATCAACTGCACGATAGATCATGAATAAACAGAGGTTTCCTAACACCCTATAGCCTCCTGAAGATAAATACAGACGTCTCTGTATGGATCCGCGAGACTCTATTAGGTTTTCCCGTGACTTGTAAGACCTACATGAACCTAGTGCTTTGATACCATGTTGTCACGACCCAAAATCCCAACACAGGTCGTGATGGCGCCCAACACCGGAGTCAGGCAAGCCAACAGTTGTTTAATAGTGAGATTACCCTTATTTGACATATCAACCCCCACACTTACCAAGTTTTAAGCTTAGATCGTTTAAATAAAAGCGAATAAATTAACCAACCTAAGTAAATACAGCCACAAGGATCATGAACCAATATATACAGTCCCAAAATATAGAGTTTACTATGTGTGTGCCAGGAACTAGTGTAAGAAGTCAACAGGCGAACTAGTAGAATATACAAAAGATGATACAAATTGTACTGATGTCTGAAAGAAATAGACAGAAATAGACAAAAGATAACTCCATAGTGCTGCTGAGAAACGCCAAGGGAGGCAGCTTACCGTGGAATCAGGTCCAGAATATACGTCAAGCTCCGGCCGAATAACCAGATGCACCAGCCTCAAAACCTGTACAATTAAGTACAGAAGCGTAGTATGAGTACATAAATAGATATGTACCCAGTGAGTATCCCGCCTAACCTCGAAGAAGTAGTGACGAGAGGTTAACCTGATACTTACTAGGGTCAGAAAATGTGGGATAAGTACAGGCTAACCAGTAATAGCAGTAATGAACAGTAATAAGGAAATGAGCATCAAATAACAATCTCTAACACCCTCGCGACATCCTTTACCATGGAATACAAGTTATTTAACCTTCTTTCTTTTCATGAAATCAACAGTTACAATTACAGGGCTTCTCACAAATTACCAAACATATAACAGGCTATGAACGTATGGTCATTATGACGTGAAAAGTAAATGTGCACTGCCGAAGGTCGAACGGTCTGAACCATAGATGCATCTATCTGCCCCGCTCGCGAATCGAACATGTGACACGGTTAATATAATACTAAGACCACCCCCCGCTCACGAATCATACCTGCGACTCAGGTTAATATAATATTAGGGCTACCCAGCTCGAAAATCATCCATGCGACTCGGGTTCCCATATAAATTCATGATTAGCAGGAGATTTCCAGATAATTTAGCAGGGAACATACTAACAGTGTGAGAATTTTAGAAATATCAACTTCAAGCATAACCTCTTAGGCCTTCACATGTCAGATTCGAGGATATTAGACTACTTAATCCATATACAAGATCACAGATACAACACATAAAGCATGCTTGTGAGTCCTAAACTACCCGACAAGGCATAATAGTAGTTGTGCACGGACTCTCGTCACTTCGTGCGTACGCAGCCCCCACAAATAAGGACAAAACCACAATTATAATCACCTATGGGGACAATTCCCTCTTACAATGTTAGAAAGGAGACTCACCTCGTGTCGAATTTACTCCCCGGACCAAGAACGCGCCCGAAACTCCGAATTCTACACCCGAGGACTCGAAACTAGCCAAATGTTATACAAATACATTAATTTATGCTCAAGGTATGGAAATTCTCCTACTCATTTAGTAAATTCACCATTCTAGAAGAAATTCTAAAATTCAACCTGGGGCCTACATGCTCGGATTCCAAAGATTCTCGAAGGGAATACTCACCCATAGCCTAAGGATCATTAATACATGATTTTCACTCGATTTCATAGCTAATTGACGGGTAATTTTCAACATTTTTCAAAAGCCCTAGGTTACTACCCCAAATCCTTAGTTTTCACTAATTTAGGTAGTTAATTTAGCTTGTAATCCATGCATGAAGCTAATATTAGAGTAGAATTTGCTCACCTTCAATAACTAGGTCGTTCGCCCCTCTAGAATGGTGAAAATAGTCCCAAGGAAGAAGAAGAAGATAAGGAAAATGAATTAAATCCCATGTATAAAAACACACTATCTGACAATGTTTCCGCACCTGCGGCTCGAGGACCGCACCTGCAGTCTCGCACCTGCGAGCAAAGGCTCGCACCTGCGAAAATGGACGAGGAATCCTGGCCCGCACCTGCGGAGTGGAGACCGCACCTGTGGCTCCGCTCCTGCGGAAATTTGTCCGCACCTGCGAGAAATGGCCTGCCCGCTGGGGGTCGCGCCTACGACTGGGCAACCGCACCTGCGGTCAACACCAGAACAGGTGCACCAGCAGCTATTTCAGCTGGTTTTTGGCCTCGTGTGGTGTCCGGGAGACACCTGGGCCCACCCGAGCCCCCGTCCAAATATACCCACAAGTCCCAAATCATAATACGGACTCGCTCGAGCCTTCGGAACACCCAAAACAATGCTTAAACCCAAAATCACACCTCAAAACCCCTAGAACCAAACTTAGGAACTTTAAGTTTTTTCTTGACTTCGCTAACAACGCGCCGAACCGACCTATACTACTTGGAATGACACCAAATTTTGAAGGAAAGTCATGAATGACATAACAGAACTATTCCCGGTCTCAGAATTCTGTTCGGACCTACATAACACAAAAACACGTCCCAATCCACAATAGGAACTTAAGGAACTTCTTATTTCAATATTGGGCGTCGAAATTCTCCCGGGTCATCACAAACCCATTTCGAACATACGCCCAGGTCCAAAATCATCATACGAAGCTACCGGAACCGACAAAACTCGATTCTGAGGTCGTTTACCCAAAATGTTGACCGAAGTCAAACTTGGCCTTAAAGGCCAACCTTAAGGAACCAAGTGGTCCTATAGCACTCTAAACACTTCTAAATCTCGAACCACCCGCCCCTGCAATTCATAAATCATAATAAGCCGCTATGGAAAGTTTCATTTAGGGGAACAAGGTCCGATAATGCAAAACGACCGGTCAGGTCGTTACAATATACCTTTGCGATGCCATGGGCAATAGATTGATGCTTGTCCAATAAAAAAAATAATTATCATGGCTCCCAATTGCATTGCAAAGCTCACTAAAGTACCACTCATAGGAATTGTTATTTTCAGATTCTGCAATTCCAAAGGCTAGTGGGAATATTTGGTTATTTGCATCCTTTGAAACTGAAATCATTAAAACACCACGATATTTTGACTTCAAAAAAGTTTCATCAACAGCTATTGATGATCCATATGCATAAAACATATAAAGAAACCTGAAAATAGAGTTTAACAGAAGGTTAAAAATACAGGACACCAAATCCTTAACATTTACACTGCACACATCAAAGTTAAGGACAACTTCTCCTTAACATTTTTACTGCACACATCAAAGTTAAGGACAGCTTGTCCTTAACCTTTACAATGCACACATCAAAGTTCAGGACACCATGTCCTTAACTTTTTCACTGCACACATCCAACTTAAGGACAACATGTCCTTAACATTTTAACTGCACACATCAAAGTTAAGGACACCATGTCCTTAACATTTTCACTGCACACATCAAAGTTAAGGACACCATGTCCTTAACTTTTACAATGCACATAATAAAGTTAAGGACACCATGTCCTTAGCTTTTTCACTGCACACATCAAAGTTAAGGACACCATGTCCTTAACATTTTCACTGTACACATCCAAGTTAAGGACGCCATGTCCTAACATTTATAAAATAGACTAATTTAATGACAGCTTGTCCTTAACATTTTCACTGCACACATCAACTTGTCCTTAACTTTTACAATGCACACATCAAAGTTAAGGACACCATGTCCTTAACTTTTACAATGCACACATCAAAGCTAAGGATACCATGTCCTTAAATTTTCACTGCACACATCCAAGTTAAGGACACCATTTCCTTAACATTTTCACTACATACATCAAAGTTAAGGACACCATGTCCTTAACATTTTCACTACACACATTAAAGTTAAGGACACCATGTCCTTAACATTTTCACTACACACATTAAAGTTAAGGACACCATGTCATTTACTTTTACAATACACATATCAAAGTTAAGGACATCATTTCCTTAGCTTTTTCACTGCACACATCAAGGTTAAGGACATTGTGTCCTTAAAATTTTCACTGCACGCATCTAAGTTAAGGACACCATGTCCTAAAATTTATAAAACAGACTAATAAACTCTTTTTGATTGTTTACCTATTTTTGTCGTCTATCTTTATGTTAGTGTATGTTCCTGGTGTTTTACTTTTCATCATATACAAGTATGAAGACAATGATTCATAATTCTCTTCAGGAGTTCCTTTTATCAAAGCTGAAGCACATTGAATAGCACGCCACACATTGTGATAACCAATGTCTAGTCCATGTAATTTTTGCATTTCTGCCATGACAAAGGCTGGTCTAACTTCAAACCTTGGGTCTCGAAGATTCTCAATAATGTAACCACTAATCAACTTTAAAGTTGCATGCCTTTGATCAGCTTTCATAGTGTTAACTGAGCAGTCATAAATTTTCTCAATCTTTACTATCTTAAATAGTGTTGAATCTTTAATTCTGAAAGCACGCACACACTACCCACACCTATCATCATTGCATTTCAACGAATATATTGTTGAGCTTGATCTAACAACCTTGAATTCAAAATGTCCTTTAATTGCTATATTCAAAAAACAGTTAATTATACTCTTCTTTTTTGTCAAATATTTATCCCACTTTTATTTCATCCAACGAAGCATTCTCTCTTAATATTTGGGGATTCTTTTTGTTTCGAATTTGAGCTTCGTCTAGTTAGTTAAGAAGAGGATTTTTCAGCAACTTCTTCTATTACTGGTGCACTCTCTAAGACTTGAATATGCAAATTTTGTTCGTTGTCAATCTCTATAATGCTTTGTCATACCACTTGAATAGAATCAAATGTTTGAAACACCTCTTCAGTTATTGGTGAGCTTCAACCACATCTATTTCCATTATCTGTTGGCATTTATCTTGATTGTCTTGTTGAGTTTTTTTATTGACATGTTCAAAGGTGTTTGTAGAACCAAAAGCTCTTTCCGAAACATCAACAATGAAACGACAGCCCTTGAAGAGTGAATGACTTTTTAGTAACTCTATACATGTGTGAAGATCTAAATCTTTAGATACAAGCATTCCCTTGCTTGTTCCAAGATTGATATCAAACCATATAATTGCTTCAAACTTGTCTCTATCCAATTCAATAACTTCAAAGACCTGGTTACTGAAATCTTCAAATCGAATTGCTTCAGGTACTAGAACAAGCTTTTTTTTATGATCAAGATACTTATAATCTACAGTTCATCTACCATTAAAAGCAACTATAATACATATTGTATCCATCCTGCAAGTCAACAAAATGGGAAATTCAGGACATATTTATACAGCAATCGTGAAGTTAAGGACAAGATGTCCTAAACTTTTTCAATACAAGTTGCAAAACACAGGACACTATTTCCTTAATATTTAGAACAACAGTCATGAAGTTAAGGACATCATTTCCTAAACTTTATCAATACAATTTTCAAATAAAGGACTCTATGTCCTTAATATTTACGCAATAGTCATAAAATTAGGGATATCATGTCCTAAACTTTATCAGTACAAGTTCCAAAAACAGGACACTATGTCCTTAATATTGGCACAATAGTCATGAAGTTAAGGACATCATTTCCTAAACTTTATCAATACATTTTGCAAATACAGGACACTATGTCCTTAATATTTAGAGCAACAATCATGAAGTTAAGGACATCGTGTCCTTAACTTTATCAATACAATTTGAAAATACAAGACACTATGTCCTTAATATTTAGAACAACGGTCATGAAGTTAAGGACATCGTGTCCTTAACTTTATCAATACAATTTCCAAATACAGGACATTATGTCCTTAATATTTAGAAAAACAGTCATGAAGTTAAGGACATTGTGTCCTTAACTTTATCAATACAATTTGCAAATACAAGAAACTATGTCCTACAACAACGGTCATGAAGTTAAGGACATTGTATCCTTAACTTTATTAATACAAGTTTCAAAACACAGAACACTTTGTCCTTAATATTCTTTAGAAAAACAGTCATGTTAACTTTTACAATGCACATATCAAAGTTAAGGACTCCATGTCCTTAGCTTTTTCACTGCACACATCAAAGTTAAGGACACCATTTCCTTAACATTTTCACTGCACACATCCAAGTTAAGGACACCATGTCCTAAAGTTTATAAAATAGACTAATTTAAGGAAAACTTGTCCTTAACATTTTCACTGCACACACTTGTCCTTAACTTTTACAATGCACACATCAAAGTTAATGACAACATGTCTTTAACTTTTACAATGCACATATCCAAGTTAAGGACACCATGTCCTTAACTTTATCACTGCATACATCAGAGTTAAGTTCACCATGTCCATAACATTTTCACTGCACACGTCAAAGTTAAGGACACTGTGTCCTTAACATTTTCACTGCACACATCAAAGTTAAGGACACTGTGTCCTTAACATTTTCACTGCACGCATCAAAGTTAAGGACTCCATGTCCTTAACTTTTACAATGCACATATCAAAGTTAAGGACATCATTTCCTTAGATTTTTCACTGCACACATCAAAGTTAAGGACACCATGTCCTTAACATTTTCACTGCACACATCCAAGTTAAGGACACCATGTCCTAACGTTTATAAAACAGACTAATAAACTCTTTTTGATTGTTTACCTGTTGTTGTCGTCTATCTTTATGTTAGTGTATGTTCCCGGGTTTTTTCTTTTCATCATATACAAGTATGAAGACAATAATTCATAATTCTCTTCAGGAGTTCATCTTATTAAAGTTGAAGCACGTTGAATAGCACGCCACGCCTTGTGATAACCAATGTCTAGTCCATGTAATTTTTTTCATTTCTGCCATGACAAAGGCTGGTGTAACTTCAAACCTTGGGTCTCGAAGACTGTCAATAATTTAACACTAATCAACTTTAAAGTTCCATGCCTTTGATCAGCTTTCATAGTGTTAACTGAGCAGTCATGATTTTTCTCAATCTTTACTTTCTTGAATAGTGTTGAATCTTTAATTCTGAAAGCACGCATACACCACCCACACCTATCATCATTGCTTCAACAAATATCTTGTTGCTAACAACCTTGAATTCAAAACGTCCTTTAATTGTTATATTCGAAAAACAGTTAATTATACTCTTCTTTTTGTCAAATATTGATCCCACTTTTATTTCATCCAACGAAGCATTTTCTCATAATATTTGGGGATTCTTTTTGTTTCGAATTTGAGCTTCGTCTAGTTCGTTGAGTAGAGGATTTTTCAGCAACTTCTTCTATTACCAGTTCTAAGACTTGAATACCCAAAGCTTGTTCGTTGTCAATATCTATAATGCTTTGTCCTTCCACTTAAATAGAACCAAATGTTTGAAGCACCTCTTCAGTTATTGATGAGCTTCAACCACATCTATTTCCATTAGCTGTTGGCATTTGTCTTGATTGTCTTGTTGATTTTCTGTATTGACATGTTCAAAGGTGTTTGTAGAACCAAAAACTCTTTCCGAAACATCAACAATGAAACGACAGCCCTTGAAAAGTGAATGACTTTTTAGTAACTCTACACATGTGTGAAGATCTAAATCTTTAGATACAAGCATTCCCTTGCTTGTTCCAAGGTTGATATCTGTCACGGCCCCAAATCCTAAGCCGGCCGTGATGGCGCCTATCATGGAACTAGGCTAGCCAACCATTTCAGATTATCAATGTATTCCATAATTTCCCCAAAATTTAGCAGATTTAAAAAATATCAGAAAGAGATAAAACAAACACACATTTCCCCAAAACTTGGAGTCAACTATCATGAGCATCTAAGACTGAAAATACAATGTACAACAATGTCTTGCTACAACCAATGTCTGAGGTACAAAAGACCAAAGAAACTATAATCTGAGGGAAGGAAAGGAGGTGAGCTGCGGACGCTGAGCAGCTACCTTAATCCTCGGACAACTCCAATCTCATCCAAAAATCAACTAGCGAGATAGTCCGGTACCTGGATCTGCACACAGAGGTGCAGGGAGTAACGTGAGTACGCCAACTCAGTAAGTAATCAATGTAACTAAAAACTTAAGTGTCGTGACGAGCCATTAAATCATATAAATCCATATAATGAATAACAGTGGAAATGAGCAAATCAAGTCTGAAATCTACAATTCCGAATATTTCATAAAACCATGATTTTTCATTTAAAAATCTCGTATGAAAACTTTTGTCCAACATTTATTATCAGAGGCTCAGTGTAAAGAAGAGTGAAAACAGCATTTTCATAGGATATAAGCCCCTCAGGCACAATATCACTCACAATAAAGCCTCTCGGGCAAGCCTCTCGGTCACTCGTGACTCCAATATCAGTATCTCATGCTCTCACTTAACACTCGTACTCAGCAAGTACCATGAACACACACAATTGCTGCGGCGGCCAGCCCGCTCCACTACATTTATACATACATATATATTTATATTGCTGCGGCATGCAACCCGATCCATATAATAGTCGACTTCGCTCACTAGGGGTGTACAAACTCCTGGAGGGGCTCCTTTAGCCCAAGCGCTATATCTGCTGCAGCGTGCAGCCCGATCCAATATGTATATTGTTGCGGCGTGCATCCCGATCCATATATATAATATATATTGTTACGGCGTGCATCCCGATCCATATATATAATCTATATTGTTGCCGCGTGCAGCCCGACCCACATATAATATATAACACATATATCGTTGCGGCATGCAGCCCGTCCCATAACTATACTCACATACCCGACGCTCGGCCTAACACATATATTCTGTTGCGGCGTGCAGCCCGATCCATAGCTATCCTCACATGCTCGGCTCTCGGCCTGACTCAGTCACCCTCACAAGCCACTTGGGCAATTTATCTCAACTCGGGGCTCATCCCCAAATACTTTTCAGAGTATTCAAAGCAGTGTGATAACAGTGAAAATAACAGCAAGTAGGAAACATGACTGAGTTTACATTTACTAATAGGATAGTGGTAGAATAGTGTAAAAGTACCCCCTAAGGGTCTAAACAGGTCGGCACAAGGCCCCAATCATGGAAAATACCCCTAAGGGTCTAAACTGGTCGGAACAAGGCCCTAATCATGGCTCAGAGCCCATATACAAGTATAAATTTCTAAAATACAAGATATCATAAGGTTTCAAATCGAATACGCGGCTTAATAGTCGCTACGGGACGGACCAAGTCACAATCCCTATCGGTGCACGCCCCCACGCTCGTCACCTAGCATGTGCGTCACCTCATTTATCAACACAATAACAGAAAATGGGGTGTCATACCTTCAGGTTTAGATTTACAATCGTTACTTACCTCAAAACAGCCCAAAAGCTACTCCGCGATGCGCTTGCCCCTCAAATTGATTCCCAAATGCTCCGAATCTAACCAAAATTAGATTAACATCATCAATATACGCTAATGGAACAAAACCCAACCGAAAGATACAAATTTTAACACAATTCTCAAAATTCGGCCAAACCTGAGCCCCGGGCCCACATCTCGGAATTCGATAAAATTTACATCACTAGAATCCTCGTCCTCCCAAGATTCTATACATACCAAGAACACTAAAATTGGACCACAATTTCCCACTCAAATCCTCAAAAAGGAATTCCAAATTCCATGCACCTTCTTCCCCAAATTTGGGTTTAATTACAAAAAATTTACGGTTTAATTACTTAGAAAACGACATATAAACGAGTTATGAAGTTGAAAACCTTACCTCCAAGTAATTCCCTTCGATTTCCTCTTCAAACCCTCTCAAAAGAGATCCAAACTCGTTCAATAATGGAGGAAAATGAACTATTCTCGCACAAATGGCCTTTAACACATTCTGCCCAGCCATTTATTTTCCTCAGTGCGATCGCGACCCTAGCCACGCGATCGCGATGCACACACCAGACACTCTAACTCTACGTGATCGCACACCAGCATACACGATCGCATAGAACAAAAGGCCATCCCACACACACGCCTCAGAACCTCTATGCGATCGCACCAGCATACACGCGATCGCACTGCTTTACCTGACCAACCTATGCGATCGCAATTCTAACCACGCCATAGAACAAAATGTCTGACCCACTCTTTTACTTTACACGATCGCGAAAGAGTCAACGTGATCGCATTGAAGGATTCACTGCTGCTAAAACACCAAAAAAATAGCAGACTTCTTAAGGCCAAAAAGTGCTCGTTTGAGCATCCGAAATACACCTGAGGCCCCCGAGACCTCAACCAATCCTACCAGCACACCCCATAACATCATTCAAACTTAGTCGAGCCTTCGAAACACCAAAAACAACACGAAAACACCAAAATTACATCAAATTCAAGCCTATGAAGTTCGAAACTTCTAAATTTCGCCAATGATGCCTAAACCAACCAAAACACATCCGATTGACCTGAAAAATTGCACATATATCCAAAATGAAATTATGAACCTGTTCCAACTTCGGGAATTCCATTCTAACCCTGATAGCCTATTTTACACTGCCGACCAGAAATCACCAAAAACTAACTTTCGCCAATTCAAGCCTAATTCTATGACGGACATCAAAACTTCATTTCGAACACACTCCTAAGTCCTAAATCACCTAACAAAGCTATACGAGCCATAAAATCCGCATTCCGAGGTCGTTTACCAATAAGTCAACTCCCAGTTGAATTTTTCAACTATTAAGTTAATTTAAGAGACTAAGTGTCTCAATTCTCACCACGACCACTCCGAACCCGAACCAACTGACCCAACACAACATAATAGGCTAAGAAACATATGATAAAGTAGAAACGGGGGAAACGGGGCTAATCTCACAGAATGACTAGCTAGGTCGTTGCACCATCCCCCTCTTAAACAAACGTTCGTCCTCGAACGGGTCTAGAAACATACCTGGAGTCTCGAATAAGTGAGGATATCTGTCCCGCATCTCCCGCTCGGTCTCCCAGGTGGAATCCTCCATCGGTTTTCCTCTCCACTGAACCTTCATTGAAGTTATATCCTTAGACCTCAGCTTTCTGACCTGACGACCCAAAATAGCCACTGGCTCTACATCATATGACATATCACTCTCGAGCTGAACCGTGCTAAAGTACAAAACATGAGACAGGTCACCAACATACTTCTGGAGCATCGCAACATCGTTCACCGGATGAATACTCGCCAAGCTGGGAGGCAAGGCAAGTCTATAAGCCACCTCCCCAATCCTCTGAAGCACCTCAAATGGCCCAATGAACCTGGGACTCAGCTTTCCCCTCTTCCCGAACCGCATAACACCCTTCATGGGTGATACCTTTAGCAACACCCTTATCCCCTACCATGAAAGACACATCCCGGACCTTCCGATTTGTATAACTCTTCGGCCTAGACTGCGTCGTGCGAAGCCGCTCCTGAATCAACTTCGCCTTACCCAACGCATCCTAAACCAGGTCTGTGCCCAATAGTCTATCCTCGACGCGGCTCAAACCAACCAACCGGAGATCTGTACCTATTACCATATAAAGCCTCATAAGGAGCCATCTGGATACTCAACTGATAATTGTTACTATATACAAACTCCGCGAGTGGCAGATGCTGGTCCCGTGAACCCCCAAAATCAATGACACATGCACGCAACATATCCTCCAAAATCTGAATAGTACGCTCTGGTTGCCCGTCGGTCTGATGATGAAACGTTGTGCTCAACTCAACCTGAGTACCCAACTCTCTCTGTACGGATTTCCAAAACTGAGATGTGAACTGAGTACCTCTATCAGAAATGATAGAAACTGGAACCCCATGCAATCGGACAATCTCCCTGATATAAATCTCAGCTAACCACTCTGAAGAATAAGTAGTACCAACAGGAATGAAGTGCGCGGACTTGGTCAGCCGATCCACAATAACCCATATAGCATCAAATCTCCTCGAAGTCCGTGGGAGTCTAACTACGAAGTCCATGGTGATTCGCTCCCACTTCCACTCCGGAATATCAAATCTCTGAAGCAACCACCTAGCCTCTAGTGCTCATACTTGACCTGCTGACAGTTGAGACACCGAGCCACAAACTCAACAATATCTCTCTTCAACCGCCTCCACCAATAAAGTTATCTCAGATCCTGATACATCTTCGCGGCACCCATATGGATGGAATAACGCGAACTATGGGCCTCAGCTAGAATCAAATCTCGAAGCCCATCCACATTGGTCAGGCAAATTCGGCCCTGCATCCATATGACCCCATCATTACCAATAACCACATCCTTGGCATCACCGCGACGGACCCTGTCCTGAAGAACAAGCAAGTGTGGATCATCATACTGGCGTGCTCTGATCTGATCATAAAGAGAACACCTGGAGGCTACACAAGCCAATACTCGCGGAGGCTCTGATAGATCCAATCTCACCAACTGACCTGCTAAAGCCTGAACATCAAGTGCTAAAGGTCGCTCTACTACTGGAAGGTAGCCTAAACTCCCCAAACTCTTCGCTCTGCGACTCAGGGCATCGGCCACTACATTGGCCTTCTCCGGATGATATAAGATAGTGAGTTCATAATCCTTGAGAAGCTCCAACCACCTCCTTTGACGCAAATTCAGATCCTTCTACTTAAGCAGATGCTGCAAACTACGGTGATCAGTGAAAATCTCACAATGCACTCCATACAAATAATGAAGCCAAATATTCAAGGCGAGAACAATAGATCTTAGCTCAAGATCGTGCACTGGATAATTCTTCTCGTACACCTTCAGCTGTCTGGACGTGTAGGCAATCACCCTACCATCCTGCATCAAAACCGCTCCAAGGACAACTCTCGAGGCATCACAATAAACTGTATAAGAACCTGAACCCGTAGGCAAAATCAATACCGGAGTTGTAGTCAAAGCTGAATTGAGCTTCTGAAAGCTCTCCTCACACTCCTCAGTCCACCTGAACTGAGCACCCTTTTCGGTCAGTCTGGTCATAGGTGCTGCAATAGATGAAAATCCCTCTACGAAACAGCGGTAGTACCCTGCCAAGCCAAGGAAACTGCGAATCCCAGTAGCTGATGGCGGTCTAGGCCAACTCTGCACCGCCTCTACCTTCTTCGGATCAACTTGAATACCCTCACTGGACACCACGTGCCCCAAGAATTCTATCGAATCAAGCTAGAACTCACACTTCAAAAATTTTGCATACAATCT
Source organism: Nicotiana paniculata (assembly GCA_005239505.1). Lineage (NCBI taxonomy): Eukaryota > Viridiplantae > Streptophyta > Magnoliopsida > Solanales > Solanaceae > Nicotiana > Nicotiana paniculata. The sequence continues at coordinate 49,841 of ML324483.1, read as the reverse complement.
CTTCTCTCTCAAGGTCTGAAGCACAACTCTCAAATGCTGCTCATGATCCTCCCGAGATCGGGAATACACCAAGATATCGTCAATGAACATGATGATGAAAGAATCCAGATAAGGCCGGAATACACTGTGCATCAAGTGCATAAAGGTTGTTGGGGCATTGGTCAGCCCGAATGACATAACCAGAAACTCATAATGACCATATCTAGTCCTGAAAGCAGTCTTCGGGATGTCTGGCCCCCGAATCTTCAACTGATGATAGCCGGAACGCAAGTCAATCTTAGAAATTACTCTAGCACCCTGCAACTGATCAAACAAGTCATCTATATGAGTCAAGGGATACCGGTTCTTCACCGTAACTCTGTTCAGCTGCCGATAATCAATATACATATGCATAGAACCATCCTTCTTCTTTACAAACAACACCGGTACACACTAGGCCGAATGAACCCCTTCTCTAGAAATTCTTGAATTTGCTCCTTTAACTTTTTTAGCTCCGCTGGTGACATACGATAAGGTGGAATAGAAATAGGCTGAGTGCCTGGCACCAGGTCAATACCAAAATCAATGTCCCGGTCAGGCGGCATGCCTGGCAGGTCTGCAGGAAACACGTCCGAAAAGTCACGGACCACAGGAACCGAATCAATAGCGGGATTCTCACCACTGACATCCCTCACAAAATCCAGATACGATAAACACCCCTTCTCAACCATACGCTTAGCCTTCAGGTAGAAAATCACCATACTAGGCACATAATTAAAAGAACCTCTCCACTCAACCCACGGACATCTGGGCATATCTAAGGTCATGGTCTTAGCGTCACAATCAAGAATGGCATGACACAGAGATAACCAGTCCATGCCCAATATCATATCAAAATCGACCATGCTGAGTAACAGTAGGTCCACTCAGTTCTCTAGACCCCCAATAGATATCACACACGATCGATACACACGGTCCACAATAACAGTATCGCCCACCTGAGTCGACACATGAACGGATGTAACTAAAGACTCACAGGGCATATCCATAAAATGGGAAAAATATGAAGAAACATAGGAATACGTAGAACCAGGGTCAAATAAAGTCAAAGCATCTTGGCAACAGACTGAGAAAATACCTGCGATCACTGCATCGGAGGCCATAGCATCTTGCCTAGCTGGAAAGGCATACATACGGGCCTGACCTCCACCTGCTTGACCTCCCCCTCTAGGGCAGCCTCTAGCTGACTGACTACCACCCTTGGTTGCCTGGGTGGGTGGTGAAGTAACTGGAGCTGAAGTCGAAGGTTGGCCCCTCAACTGAGACGGACCTCCAAGAAGATGAGGACACTGCCTCCTCATATGCCCAAATTCTCCACACTCATAACAGCTCCCTGGAGCTGGAGACTGGGACTGAAATGAACCTCTGGCACCAGAATGGTGACTATGAGAACCATGCATAGAAGAACCCTGAGTTGATGGTGCTCGAGCTGTACTCTTTGCTGGAAGGGCACCGAATGAAGAGTGGCCTGGTTGAAAACTACGGGGTACATGCCCCGAAGTTGCACCACTATAGGTTGGGCGGCCTCACCGAGGAGGCCTGAATGAACGGCCCCTGCCATGCTAAAATTGCCCCCTGGAAGGAGCACCACTAGAACTGCCTAGTCCACGAGGCATCTTGGCCTCCCTCTCTACCCGCTCCTAGCGACAGACCGACTTAATATCTCGAGCAATATCAACAACCTGCTCGAATATAGCATTTGATACTCTATCCTGGGTCATGAAAAGGCGGAGCTGATAAGTAAGCCCGTCTATAAACCTCCTAATCCTCTCCCTATCAGTAGGGACGAACTCGGTAGAATAACGAGCTAACTCCGAAAACCGCATCTCGTATTGCGTCACTAATAGCTCCCCCTGACGCAGCTGCTCAAAATGCCTGTGTTGCTCCTCCCAGTGAGACTGGGGTACATACTTCTCCAAGAAGATAGTGGAGAACTGCTGCCAGGTAAGGGGTGCTGAACTAACAGGCCTACGCCTCTCAAAAGACTCCCACCAAGTGAAGGCAGCATCAAAGAACTGAAAATTAACAAATGAGACCCCATTGGTCTCCAAAATCCCAGCAGTATGCTGCATCCTCTGGAAGTTATCTAGAAAACCCTGGGCATCCTCGCCCTCAGCACCACTAAATGTCGGAGGTTGTAGTCTACTAAACCTCTCCAGCCTACGCTGCTCATCATCTGGCATAGCTAGGACCACGAAGTCCTGAACTAGAGAACCTGGCTGGGCTGGAACCACCCCCGATAGCTTCTAGCCTTGAGTACCCTGCTCAGGTGTCCGGGCAACTGGAGTCTAACTGCCTCCCCAGGCCTGAGAAGTAGCGGCAACTACCTAAGCAAGGGTGGTACACACCATCAAGATCTGATTCAAGGTCTCCTGAAGACCTGGAATGACAATAGGCACTGCCGGTGCCTGAGCTTGCCCCGCTGGAGTATCTATGGCGGGAATCTGACCCTGAACGGTAGGGGGATCAACTGGCACTACCCTGGCTCCAGCACGGGCTGGCCCCCTACCTCTACCACAGCCTCGACCGCGGGCTCAACCTCTCGCTGGTCTAGCTGGTGGCTGATCATCCTGATCGGTAGCGCGAGTCTTCACCATCTGTGAGAGAAGGAAACAACAGAAGTTTAGATTTCCAGAATCAACAAAATGGCATGACAGAATTCAAGAAAATGAGGTTGTTCCTAAGGGTTCCGCAGCCTCTCGAAGATAAGTACAGACGTCTCTGTACCGATCCACAAGACTCTACTAAACCTGCTCATAACCGTTGAGTGCTATGTAACCTAGGTTCTGATACCAACTTTTCATTACCCCAAATCCTAAGTCGGCCGTGATGGTGCCTATCATGGAACTAGGCTAGCCAGCCATTTTAGATTATCAATATATTCCATAATTTCCCCAAAATTTAGCAGATTCAAAAAATATTAGAAAGAGATAAAACAAATACACATTTCCCTAAAACCTGGAGTCAAATGTCATGAGCATCTAAGACTGAAAATACAATGTACAACATTGTCTTGCTACAACCAAAGTCTAGGTACAAAAGATCAAAAGAAACTATAATCTGAGGGAAGGAAAGAAGGTGAGCTGCGGACGTTGAGCAGCTACCTCAATCCTCGGACAACTCCAAGCTCATCCGGAAATCAACTAGCGAGATGGTCCGGTACCTGGATCTGCACAAAGAGCTGCAGGGAGTAACGTGAGTACGCCAACTCAGTAAGTAATCAATGTAACTAAAAACTTAAGTGTAGTGACGAGCCATTTAAATCATATAATCCATATAATGAATAACAGTGGAAATGAGCAAATCAAGTCAGAAATCTACAATTCCGAATATTTCATAAAACCCCGATTTTTCATTTTAAAAAATCTCGTAGGAAAACTTTTGTCCAACATTTATTATCAGAGGCTCAGTGTAAAGAAGAGTGAAAACAACATTTTCATAAAATATAAGCCCCTCGGGCACAATATCACTCACAATAAAATTTACATCACTAGAATCCTCGTCCTCCCAGGATTCTATACATACCAAGAACACTAAAATTGGACCACAATTGCCCACTCAAATCCTCAAAAGAAAATTCCAAATTCCATGCACCTTCTTCCCCAAATTTGGGTTAATTCCAAAAATTTTCCGGTTTAATTACTTAGAAAACGACATATAAACGAGTTATGGAGTTGAAAACCTTACCTCCAAGTAATTCCCTTCGATTTCCTCTTCAAACCCTCTCAAAAGAGCTTCCATCTCGTCTAATAATGGAGGAAAATGAACTATTCTCGCACAAATGGCCTTTAAAACATTCTGCCCAGCCATTTATTTTCCTTAGTGCAATCGTGACCCTATCCACGCGATCGCGATGCACACACCGGACCACTCTACACAATCACACACCAGCATACGCGATCGTATGGAACAAAAGGCCATCCCACACACGCGCCTCAGAACCTCTACGCGATCACACCAACACACACGCGATCGCACTGCTTTACCTGACCAACCTATGCGATTGCAATCCTAACCACGAGATCACATACAACAAATTGTATGCCCCACTCTTTAACATTACACGATCGCGGATGACTTCACGCGATCGCATTGAAGGATTCAGTGCTGCTAAAACACCAGAAAAATAGCAGACTTCTTAAGGCCAAAAAGTGCTCGTTTGAGCATCTGAAATACACCCAAGGCCCCCGGGACCTCAACCAATCCTACCAACACACCCCATAACATCATTCAAACTTAGTCGAGCCTTCGAAACACCAAAAACAACACGAAAACCCCAAAATTACATCAAATTCAAGCCTATGAACTTTGAAACTTCTAAATTTCGCCAATGATGCCGAAACCAACCAAAACACATCCGATTGACCTGAAAATTTGCACAAATATCCAGAATGACATTACGAACCTGTTCCAACTTTCAGAATTCCATTTTGACCCCGATAGTCTATTTTCCACTGCCGATCGAAAATCGCCAAAAACTAACTTTCGTCAATTCAAGCCTAATTCTACGCCGGACATCGAAACTTCATTCTGAACACACTCCTAAGTCCCAAATCACCTAACGAAGCTGTCTGAGCCATAAAATTTGCATTTCGAGGTCGTTTACCAATAAGTCAACTCCCAGTTGACTTTTTCAACTATTAAGCTAATTTAAGAGACTAAGTGTCTCAATTCTCACCACGACCACTCCGAACCCGAACCAACTGAACCAACATAACATAAACAGGCTAAGAAAACTATGATAAAGCAAAAATAGGGGAAACAGGGCTAACCTCACGGAACGACTGGCCGAGTCATTACAATATCAAACCATATCATTGCTTCAAACTTGTCTCTATCCAATTCAATAACTTCAAAGACCTGGTTAATGAAATCTTCAAATTGAATTACCTCAAATACTAGAACAAGCTTTGTTTGATGATCAAGATACTTATAGTCCGCAGTCCATCTACCATTAAAAGAAACTATAATACATATTGTATCCATCCTGCAAGTCAAGAAAATGGGAAATTCAGGAAATATTTATACATCAACCGTGAAGTTAAGGACACGATGTCCTAAACTTTATCATTACAAGTTGCAAAACATAGGACACTATGTCCTTAATATTTATAACAACAGTCATGAAGTTAAGGACATCATGTCCTAAACTTTATCAAAATAATTTGCAAATACAGGACTCTATGTCCTTAATATTTTCATAGTAGTCATGAACTTAAGGATATCATGTACTAAACTTTATCACTACAAGTTGCAAAAACAGGACACTGTGTCCTTAATATTTGCACAGTAGTCATGAAGTTAAGGACATCATGTCCTAAACTTTATCAATACAATTTGCAAATACAGTACACTATATCCTTAATATTTAGAGCAACAATCATGAAGTTAAGGACATCGTGCCCTTAACATTATCAATACAATTTGCAAATACATGACACTATCTCCTTAATAATTAAAACAACAGTCATGAAGTTAAGGACATCGTGTCCGTAACTTTATCAATACAATTTCCAAATACAGGACATTATGTCCTTAATATTTAGAAAAACAGTCATGAAGTTAAGGACATCGTGTGCTTAACTTTATCAATACAATTTGCAAATACAGAACACTATGTCCTACAACAACAGTTATAAAGTTAACGACATTGTGTCCTTAAATTTATTAATACAAGTTGCAAAACACAGGACACTTTGTCCTTAATATTTCTTAAAAAAACAGTCATGTTAACTTTTACAATAAATTTAAGGACACCATGTCCTTAGCTTTTTCACTACACACATCAAAGTTAAGGACACAATTTCCTTAACATTTTCACTGCACACATCCAAGTTAAGGACACCATGTCCTAAAGTTTAAAAAATAGACTAATTTAAGGATAGCTTGTCCTTAAAATTTTCACTGCACACATCAAAGTTAAGGAAAACTTGTCCTTAACTTTTACAATTCACACATCAAAGTTAAGGACACCATGCCCTTAACTTTTACAATGCACACATCCAAGTTAAGGACACCATGTCCTTAACATTTTCACTGCACACGTCAAATTTAAGGACACCGTGTCCTTAACATTTTCACTGCACACATCAAAGTTAAGGACACCGTGTCCTTAACATTTTCACTACACACATCAAAGTTAAGGACACCATGTCCTTAACTTTTACAATGCACATATCAAAGTTAAGGACACCATGTCCTTAACATTTTCACTACACACATCAAAGTTAAGGACACCATGTCCTTAACTTTTACAATGCACATATCAAAGTTAAGGACATCATTTCCTTAGCATTCCCTTGCTTGTTCCAAGGTTGATATCAAACCATATCGTTGCTTCAAACTTGTCTCTATCCAATTCAATAACTTCAAAGACCTGGTTAATGAAATCTTCAAATCGAATTACCTCAGGTACTAGAACAAGCTTTGTTTGATGATCAAGATACTTATAGTTTGCAGTCCATCTACCAATAAAAGCAACTATAATACATATTGTATTCATCCTGCAAGTCAAGAAAATGGGAAATTCAGGACATATTTATACAGCAATCTTGAAGTTAAGGACACGATGTCCTAAACTTTATCAATACAAGTTGCAAAACATAGGACACTATGTCCTTAGTATTTAGAACAACAGTCATGAAGTTAAGGACATCATGTCCTAAACTTTATCGAGACAATTTGCAAATACAAGACTCTATGTCCTTAATATTTATACAGTAATCATGAAGTTAAGGATATCATGCCCTAAACTTTATCAGTACAAGTTGCAAAAACATGACACTATGTCCTTAATATTTACACGGTAGTCATGAAGTTAAGGACATCATGTCCTAAACTTTATCAATACAATTTGCAAATACAGGGCACTATATCCTTAATATTTAGAGCAACAATCATGAAGTTAAGGGCATTGTGTCCTTAACTTTATCAATACAATTTAAAAATACAGGAGAATGTGTCCTTAATATTTAGAACAGCAGTCATGATGTTAAGGACATCGTGTCCTTAACTTTATCAATATAATTTCCAAATACAGGACATTATGTCCTTAATATTTATAACAACAGTCTTAAATTTAAGGACATCGTGTCCTTAAATTTATCAATACAATTTGAAAATCTAGGACACTATGTCCTTATATTTACAACAATAGTCATAAAGTTAAGGACATCGTGTCCTTAACTTTATTAATACAAGTTGCACAGGACACTTTGTCCTTAATATTTTTGGAACAACAGTCATGTTTAGGATACCAAATCCTTAACATTATGTCCTCAATATTTATAGAACAATCACAGAATTAAGTGCGCGATGTCCTTAACGTTCAATCCAGAAAAGGAAAAAAAATAAAATTCCTAGCATCTTATTCTTCAGTAACGAAATAAAAATCCACACAAACACACAAAAGCATAGAGAGATATCTGAAACTTTAGAACTTACTGTAATTTTATGGTGAATTTTGGACGAGAAAGTTGAATTCTCTAGTTTGAAATCGGAAGAGAAGCTTCTGCAATTTTGTACGATCACAACAATTCTCTGCACGTAAATTTTTTCACGACCCAAATTCACAACTTTAGGGATCGTGATTGCGCCTAACACCACACTTGCTAGGCAAGCCAATGTTAGAATTCGATTAGCTATTTTTCCTTTGGTTACTTATTTAAACAGAATAAAACAAATTTAAAGTAAATTAAGTATAATGATTTCCAGCGAATAACCTCATAAATAAAATGTTAAACAAATAAATAAACCGAGCCACGAACTAAATATATATAACTGTAAGACTTCCCAGGGTCTGGTGTCACAATTCATGAATTCTAAGAATAATACAAGTAATGGGCTGAAAGAAAATACTATATCTGTTTTGGGTAGAATAAAACAATCTCTATAAACTAAGAGAAGACTCCAGGAATCTGCGAATGCCGACAGATATACCCCGTGAGATGTACCCCATTTCCCCTGTTTTTGCATTTGTCATGTATCGCTAACTTATTTTTTGATGTATTGGGCCAGTTGGATTGGGTCCGGAGTGGTTATAATGAGAGTTTAGGCATTTGGCCTTTTAAAGTGGCCTAATAGTTGAGAAAGTCAACTAAGAGTTGACTTATTGGTAAACGACCTCGAAATGCGGATTTTATGGCTCGAATAGCTTCGTTAGGTGATTTGGGACTTAGGAGTGTATTCAGAATATTTTTGTGATGGCCGGTGTAGAATTAGGCTTGAATTGGTGAAAGTTAGTTTTTGGCGATTTCCGGTCGGCAGTGGAAAATGGGCTATCGGGGTCGGGATGGAATTCCAAAATTTGGAACAGGTCCATAATATCATTTTGGATATGTCTGCAAAATTTCAAATTAATCGGAGGTGTTTTGGTTGGTTTCGGCGTAGTTGGCAAATTTTGAAGTTTCAAAGTTCTTAGGCTTGAATTTGATGTGCATTTGGTGTTTTAGTGTTGATTTTAGTGTTTCGAAGGCTCGACTAAGTTTGAATGATGTTATGGGATAGGTTGGCATGTTTTGTTGGGGCCCCGAGGGGCTCGGGATTGATTCGGATGGTTGACAGGAAGTTGGAATGGGTTTTGAAACCATCTGTTGTGTTGCTGCTGGTGTTTTCGCACCTGCGAAAATGGAGTCGCAGGTGCGATCACGCAGGTGCGGAAGGGGCAGTCGCAGGCGTGAGAATTTGCTGGGCAAAGAGAGGTTCGCAGGTGCGAGGGGATTGTCGCACCTGCGAGGTCGCTAGTGCGGAAGGTGCATCGCATCTGCGATGCCGCAGGTGCGGAGAAATTATCACAGGCGCGGAAATATCTGGGCAGAATAGTATAAAAGAACCCCCTCCGCGAAATTAATTAAATTTTCATCAATTTGCATGCGGGGGAGTCCATTGAAAAGGGTTTTGAGAAGAGCTTTCCATATTCTTCAACTAAGGTGAGTTCTTTGATTTGTTAATCTCGTTCCTATGCTATTTTATTGAGATTAGGCTTGAAAATTTAAGGTTTTGGGTAAGAAAGGTTGGAAAAATGGGAGGAAAGGAATTGATTTTTCTTTTGGGATTTGAGTGGCGATTGTGGTCCGATTTTGGTGTTCCTTGTATGTCTAGAATCAGGAGAGGACGAGGGTTCTAATGATGTAAAAAAATTTGGATTCCGAAACGTGAGCTCGGGTTTGGTCGAATTTCGAGATTTTGTTTAATTTTGATGATTTTCGATTGGGTTGTGTTCCATGAGTATATTTTGATGATGTTAACTGATTTTTGGATAGATTCGGAGCAATCGGGAGCTAATTTGAGGGGCAAAGGCGTAGCGGACTAGTGTCGTGGCCCGGTAGAGGTAAGTAATGGTCTTAAATCTTGTCTTGAGGGTATGGAACCCCGGACGACATATTTTCCCACTGATTTTTTCTTTGAAAGGCGCACATGACGGATGACGATTGTTTGGCGCGTACTGACTTTTGGATTGGACTAGGTCCTCTCCGTGGCAACTAATGAGTTGCATATTTACTCAAAACCTTATGTTAATTATGTTCTAAAAGAATTGTGCAATATTTGGGTTATGAACCATGTTTGGGGCCTAGTGCCGATCTGCTTTAACCCCTTGGGGGCTATTTTACTGATATTCTCACTACTTGAAACTATGATTTTACACTCAGTCTTTCTTGTAAAATTGTCGACACTGCTATTTGATGATATTACTATTTCTTGAAATGAAATACTATTTTTGGGTCGAGAACCCCGTTTTATTTATGGCCCGAGCAGCATGTTGAGAGTGTCTGACTGAGTGCGGCCGAGGGCCAATGTTGTGAGGATATGTATGATATGAGACAGGCCGAGAGCCTGAGTGATTGATGCCATGATTTGGGCTGTTTATTTGGCGCTTGTGCTGAAGGAGCCCCTCCGAAGACGGAGTCTGTACACACCCCCAGTGAGCGCAGGTACGTACTGAGTGCGAGTGTCGAGTGACGAGTGATTGGAAGGCATGAGTGACTGTGAGGTGTTGAGTGACTGTGAGGTGCTGAGTGACTGATTATGAGTGACCGTGAGGCATGCCCGAGGGGCTACTGATGATTTTACTACTTTCACACTGAGTTATGAAATATGTTTTGCCCGAGGGGCCTCTATATGATTCATTTCATTTTTTTATACTAAACCTTTTGGTTGAAGTTGTTGAAAAATATACTTTCCCTAAAGGATTTTTCTGAAGATGACTTGATGACATTGATTTTATATGTTCTTGCTGCTCAGACCTGATTTATTTTCATTACTACTGAGTTGGTGTACTCACATTACTCCTTGCACCTCTGTGTGAAAATACAGGAGCAGGCATCGAGCATTAGCCTTTATTCCGCAGCGGAGCCAAATTTGCGGGATATAGAGGTAGCTGTCCAGCGTCAGCAGCATTTTTGTTTTTTCCCTCATTGTTGTATCTTCATTTCATTTGGAGGTTTAGTATTATGACAGTATATTATGACTTATCCTTCTAGATTCTCAAGACACGTTGGCTCTGGGTTTTGGGGTTGGCAGTATTGTATTATGATGACCTACTTTATTCCGCAGTTTCTTGTATATTTATGAAATGCTCAGATTTTGGAAATGGGTTTTTAAAAGAAATTGTGAACATGTGATATATTGGCTAGCCTAGTTCCACGATAGGCGCCATCACGGCCGTCTTAGGATTTGGGGTCGTGACAGCTTGGTATCAGAGCCTTAGGTTACATAGGACTCAACGGTCATGAGCAGGTTTAGTAGAGTCTTGCGGATCGGTACGGAGACGTCTGTACTTATCTTCGAGAGGCTTCCAGAATTTTAGGAAACATTCTATCTTTCTTGAACTCTTTCGTGTTGATCTATTGATTCTTGAAATCTGAACTTATGTTGTTTCATTCTCTCACAGATGGTGAGGACACGCCGCACCGATCAGAGTGACCAGTCACCGGCTAGACCAGCAAGAGGTCGAGGCCGAGGTAGAGGTAGGGGCCAGCCCGCGCAGCAGCCGGGGCAGTACCTTAGGATCCCCCTGCCGATCATGATCAGGTTCCCGCTGATGGTATCCCAGCAGGACAGGCTCAAGCACCAGCAGTGCCTATGGTTATTCCGGGTCTTCAGGAGGCCATGTCTCAGATATTGTCAGTATGCACTGGTTTGTCTTAGGCCGTTGCCATGTCTTCTTCTGCCACCACAGCTCAGGCCGGGGGAGGCAATCAGACTCCAGTTTCCCGGGCACCTGAGCAGGCTACACAGGGTATTCAGGCACCGGGGGTAGCCCCAGCTCAGCCAGCTGCTCCGGTTCAGGATTATGTGGTCCCTGTATGCCTGAGGACGAGTAGTGCAGGTTGGAGAGATTCAGCAGACTTCAGCCTCCGACCTTCAGCGGTACAGAGGGCGAGGATGCCCAGGGATTTCTAGATAGGTGCCAGAGGATACTGCACACCGCGGGTATTTTGGAGACCAGTGGGGTCTCATTTGCTACATTTCAGTTTGCGGGTCTTGCCTTTACATGTTGGGAGTCGCTCGAGAGGCGTAGACCGGTTGGTTCAGCACCTCTCACCTGGCGCCAGTTCTCCACGATCTTTTTGGAGAAGTATGTTCCTCAGTCCCACAGAGAGGAGCAGCGCAGGCAGTTTGAGCAGCTACGCCAGGGAGAGTTATCCGTTACTCAGTACGAGATGAGGTTCTCCGAGTTGGCTAGGTATGCTTCTGAGATTGTCCCTACTGATAGGGAGAGGGTGAGGAAGTTTGTGGATGGTCTTTTTTATCAGCTTCGGTTGCTTATGACTCGGGAGAGGGTATCGGGTGCTTCATTCGAGCAGGTTGTTGACATAGCTCGAGATATTGAGTCTGTTCGCCGCCAGGAGAGGGAGGAGAGGGAGGCTAAGAGGCCTCGTGGTTCGGGCAGTTCCAGTGGTGCTCCCTTCAGGGGACAGTTTCAGTAGGGTAGGGATCGTTCATTCAGGCCACCTCAGTCAGGCCGCCCATTTTATAGTGGCGCATCATCGGGGCAGGGTCCCCGTGGTTTTCAGTCAGGCCATACTTCTTTTGGTGCCCTCCCAGCTCAAAGTGCAGCTCGAGCACCTACAGTTCAGGGTTCATCTATACAGAAGTCTTCCAGTGGTCGTACAGGTGCTAGGGGTTTCTATCAGTCCCCGCCTCCAGCTCCGGTTAGTTGTTTTGAGTGTGGAGAGTTCGAGCACGGGTGGAGGCAGTGTCCCCGCCTTTCTGGTGGATCTTCTCAGCAGAGGGGCCAGCCCTCGACTTCAGTTCCAGTCACTTCACCACCTGCCCAGTCAGCCAGGGGTGGCGGCCAGTCAGCCAGAGGCCGCCCTAGAGGGGGAGGTCGAGTAGGGGGAGGTCAGGCTCATATGTATGCATTTCCAGCCAGGCCAGATGCTATGGCCTCAGATACCGTGATTGCAGGTATTGTTTCAGTCTGTTGCCGTGATGCCTTGGCTTTATTTGACCCCGGTTCCACATATTCCTATGTTTCTTCATATTTTGCCGGTTTTATAGATATGCCCCGTGAGTCTCTAGTCATCTTTGTTCATGTGTCGACTCCGGTGGGCGATACTGTTGTTTTGGACTGTGTGTATCGGTCGTGCACTATATCTATTGGGGGTTTGGAGNGTGCCATGTTATTCTTGATTGTCACGCTAAGACCGTGACCTTAGCTATGTCGGGGTGTCCGAGGGTTGAGTGGAGAGGTTCTTCCGAGTATATGCCTAGCAGGGTGATTTATTACCTGAAGGCTCATCGCATGGTGGAGAAGGGGTGTTTATCTTATTTGGCCTTTGTGAGGAATGTCGGCCGTGAGACTCCCGCTATTGATTCAGTTCCTATGGTTCGTGATTTTTCGGATGTGTTTCCTGCAGACCTGCCAGGCATGCCACCTGACAGGGATATTGATTTTGGTATTGACCTGGTGCCAGGCACTCAGCCTATTTCTATTCCACCATATCGTATGGCACCAGCGGAGCTAAAGGAATTGAAGGAGCAGCTTCAGGAGCTCCTGGATAAGGGGTTCATTCGGCCTAGTGTGTCACCTTGGGTGCACCGGTGTTGTTTGTTAAGAAGAAGAATAGGTGCATGCGTATGTGTATTGATTATCGGTAGTTAAGAAGAAGAATAGGGTTACGGTGAAGAACCGGTATCCCTTGCCCATATTGATGACTTGTTTGACCAGCTTTAGGGAGCCAGAGTGTTTTCCAAGATTGATTTGAGATCTGGGTACCATCAGTTGAGGATTCGGGATTCTGATATTCCGAAGACTGCTTTCAGGACCAGGTATGGTCATTATGAGTTCTTGGTTATGTCATTTGGGCTGACCAATGCCCCAGCTGCGTTCATGCAATTGATGAACAACGTGTTTCAGCCTTATCTTGATTCCTTCGTCATTGTGTTCATTGATGACATCCTGGTTTATTCTCGTAGCCAGGAAGAGCATGCTCAGCATTTGAGAGTTGTGTTACAGAGATTGAGGGAGGAGAAGCTTTATGCAAAATTCTCCAAGTGTGAGTTTTGGCTGGGATCGGTAGCTTTCTTGGGGCACGTGGTGTCTAGTGAGGGGATTTAGGTTGATCCGAAAAAGATAGAGGCGGTGCAGAGTTGGCCCAGACTGTCCTCAGCTGCAGAGATTAGGAGTTTCCTTGGTTTGGTGGGATATTACCGTCGCTTTGTGGAGGGATTCTCTTCGATTGTTTCGCCTTTGACCAGATTGAACTAGAAGGGTGCTCTATTCAGATGGTCTGATGAGTGTGAAGAGAGATTTCAGAAGCTCAAGTCAGCATTGACTACAGCTCCAATATTAGTTTTTCCTGCTGGTTCGGGTTCTTACACAGTTTATTGTGATGCTTCTAGAGTTGTCTTGGGAGCGGTATTGATGCAGGACGGTAGGGTGATTGCCTACGCGTCCAGACAGTCGAAGGTGCAGGAGAAGAACTATCCAGTGCACGATCTCGAGTTAGATGCCATTGTCCATGCCTTGAAGATTTGGCGGCATTATTTGTATGGAGTGCAGTGTGATATTTTCACTGATCAACGCAGTTTACAATATCTGTTGAGGCAGAAGGACTTGAATTTGCGTCAAAGGAGATGGTTAGAGCTACTCAAGGATTATGATCTCACTATCTTATATCACTCGGGGAAGGCCAATGTAGTGGCCGATGCCTTGAGTCGCAGAGCAGAAAGTTTGGGGAGTTTAGCTTACCTTCCAGTAGCAGAGCGGCCATTAGCTCTTGATGTTCAGGCCTTAGCAGGTCATTTGGTGAGATTGGATTTATCAGAGCCTCCGAGGGTGTTGGCTTGTGTAGCCTCCAGGTCTTCTCTCTATGATCAGATTAGAGCACGCCAGTTTGATGATCCACATTTGCTTGTTCTTCAGGACAGGGTACGTCGCGGTGATGCAAGGGATGTGGTTATTGGTGATGATGGGGTCATGAGGATGCAGGGCAGGATTTGCGTGCCCAATGTAGATGGGCTTCGAGATCTGATTCTAGCAGAGGCTCATAGTTCGCTGTATTCCATCCATCCGGGTGCCGCGAAGATGTATCAGGATTTGAGGCAGCATTATTGGTGGAGGAGAATGAAGAAGGATGTCGTGGAGTTTGTTGCTCGGTGTCTCAACTGTCAGCAGGTTAAGTATGAGCACCGGAGACCTGGTGGATTGCTTCAGAGGTTTGATATCCCGGAGTGGAAATAGGAGCGGATCACCATGGACTTCGTAGTTGGGCTCCCACGGACTTCGAGGAGGTTTGATGCTATATGGGTTATTGTGGATCGGCTGACCAAGTCCGCGCACTTCATTCCTATTGGTACTACGTATTCATCGGAGAGGTTAGCAGATATTTATATCAGGGAGATTGTCCGTTTGCATGGGGTTCCAGTTTCTATCATTTCCGACAGAGACACTCAGTTCACATCTCAGTTTTGGAGAGTCGTGCAGAGAGAGTTGGGTACTCAGGTTGAGTTGAGCACAACATTCCATCCTCATACCGACGGGCAATCAGAGCGTACCATTTAGATTTTGGAGGACATGTTGCGTGCTTGTGTGATTGACTTTGGTGGTTCATGGGATCAGTTTCTGTCACTAGCGGAGTTTGCATATAATAACAGCTATCAATCGAGTATTCAGATGGCTCCGTATGAGCTTTGTATGGTAGGAGGTGTAGATCTTCGGTTGGTTGGTTTGAGCCGAGCGAGGCTATGCTATTGGGCACAGACTTGGTTCAGGATGCTTTGAGTAAGGCAAAGTTGATTCAGGAGCGGCTTCGCACGGCGCAGTCTAGGCAGAAGAGTTATGCGAACCGGAAGGTCCGAGATGTGTCTTTCATGGTTGGGGATAAGGTGTTTCTGAAGGTGTCACCCATGAAGGGTGTTACGAGATTCGGGAAGAGAGGGAAGCTGAGTCCCAGGTTCATTGGGCCATTTGAGGTACTTCAGAGGATTGGGGAGGTGGCTTATAGGCTTGCTATGCCTCCCAGTTTATCGAGTATTCATCCAGTATTCCATGTTTCGATGCTCCGGAAGTATGTTGGTAACCCTTCCCATGTTTTGGACATCAGCACGGTTCAGCTCGAGGGTGATATGTCATATGAGGTAGAGCTAGTGGCTATTTTGGGTCGTCATGTCAGGAAATTGAGGTCTAAGGATATAGTTTCAGTGAAGGTTCAGTGGAGAGGGCAGCCGGTGGAGGATGCCACCTGGTAGACCGAGCGGAAGATGCGGCACAGATATCCTCACTTATTCGAGGCTCCAGGTATATTTCTAGACCCGTTCGAGGACGAACGTTTGTTTATGAGGGGGAGGATGTAACGACCCGACCGGTCATTCCGTGAGATGTACCCCATTTCCCCTATTTTTGCATTTGTCATGTATCGCTAACTTATTTTTTGATGTATTAGGCCAGTTGGATTGGGTCCAGAGTGGTTATAATGAGAGTTTAGGCATTTAGCCTTTTAAAGTGGTCTAATAGTTGAGAAAGTCAACTAAGAGTTGACTTATTGGTAAACGACCTCGGAATGCGGATTTTATGGCTCGAATAGCTTCGTTAGGTGATTTGGGACTTAGGAGTGTATTCAGAATATTTTTGTGATGTCCGGTGTAGAATTAGGCTTGAATTGGCGAAAGTTAGTTTTTGGCGATTTCCGGTCGGCAGTGGAAAATGGGCTATCGGGGTCGGAATGGAATTCCGAAAGTTGGAACAGGTCCGTAATATCATTTTGGATATGTCTGCAAAATTTCAGATTAATCGGAGGTGTTTTGGTTGGTTTCGGCGTAGTTGGCGAATTTTTGAAGTTTCAAAGTTCTTAGGCTTGAATTTGATGTGAATTTGGTGTTTTAGTGTTGTTTTTAGTGTTCCGAAGGCTCGACTAAGTTTGAATGATGTTATGAGATAGGTTGGCATGTTTGGTTGGGGCCTCGAGGGGCTCGGGGTTGATTTGGATGGTTGACGGGAAGTTAGAATGGGTTTTGAAACCATCTGATGTGCTGCTGCTGGTGTTTCGCACCTGCGAAAATGGAGTCGCAGGTACGATCACACAGGTGCGGAAGGGGCAGTCGCAGGCACGAGAATTTTCTGGGCAAAGAGAGGTTCGCAGGTATGAGGGGACTGTCGCACCTGCAGGGTCGCTGGTGCGGAAGGTGCATCGCACCTGCGATGCCGCATGTGCGGAGAAATTATCGCAGGCGCAGAAATGTCTGGGCAGAATAGTATAAAAGGACCCCCTCCGCGAAATTAATTAAATTTTCATCAATTTGCATGGGGGGGAGTCCATTGAAGAGGGTTTTTGAGAGGAGATTTCCAGATTCTTCAACTAAGGTGAGTTCTTTGATTTGTTAATCCCGTTCCTATGCTATTTTATTGAGATTAGGCTTGAAAATTTAAGATTTTGGGTAAGAAAAGTTGGAAAAATGGGAGGAAAGGAATTGATTTTTCTTTTGAGGATTTGAGTGGGCGATTGTGGTCCGATTTTGGTGTTCTTGGTATGTGTAGAATCGGTAGAGGACGAGGGTTCTAATGATGTAAAAAATTTCGGATTCCGAGACGTGGGCCCGGGGCTCGGGTTTGGCCGAATTTCGAGATTTTGTTTAATTTTGATGATTTTCTATTGGGTTGTGTTCCATGAGTATATTTTGATGATGTTAACTGGTTTTTGGCTAGATTCGAAGCAATCGGGAGCCAATTTGAGGGGCAAAGGCATAGCGGACTAGTATCGTGGCCCGGTAGAGGTAAGTAATAGTCTTAAATCTTGTCCTGAGGGTATGGAACCCCGGACGACATATTTTCCCACTGATTTTTTTTTTTGAAAGGCGCACATGTCGGATGACGAGTGTGTAACGCGTACTAACTTTTGGATTGGACTAGGTCCTCTCCGCGGCAACTAATGAGTTGCATATTTACTCAAAACCTTATGTTAACTATGTTCTAAAAGAATTGTGTAATATTTGGGTTGTGAGCCATGTTTGGGGCCTAGTGCCGATCTGCTTTAACCCCTTGGGGGCTATTTTACTTATATTCTCACTACTTGAAACTATGATTTTACACTCAGTTTTTCTTGTGAAATTGTCGACACTCCTATTTGATGATATTACTATTTCTTGAAATGAAATACTATTTTTGGGTCGAGAACCCCGTTTTATTTATGGCCCGAGTGGCATGTTGAGAATGTCTGACTGAGTGCGGCCGAGGGTCAATGTTGTGAGGATATTTATGATATGAGACAGGCCGAGAGACTGAGAGTGATTGATGCCATGATTTGGGCTGTTTATTTAGCGCTTGGGCTGAAGGAGCCCCTCCGAAGATGGAGTCTGTACACACACCCAGTGAGCGCAGGTACGTACTGAGTGGGAGTACCGAGTGTCGAGTGACGAGTGATTGGGAGGCATGAGTGACTGTGAGGTGTTGAGTGACTGTGAGGTGCTGAGTGACTGATTATGAGTGATTGTGAGGCATGCCAGAGGGGCTACTGATGATTTTACTACTTTCACACTGAGTTATGAAATATGTTTTGCCCGAGGTGCCTCTATATGATTCATTTCATTTTTTTTTATACTAAACCTTTCGGTTGAAGTTGTTGAAAAATATACTTTCCCTAAAGGATTTTTCTGAAGATGATTTGATGACATTGATTTTCTATGTTCTTGCAACTCAGACCTGATTTATTTTCATTATTACTGAGTTGGTGTACTCACATTACTCCCTACACCTCTGTGTGCAGATTCAGGAACAGGCATCGAGCATTAGCCTTTATTCCGCAGCGGAGCCAGATTTGCGGGATATAGAGGTAGATGTCCAGCGTCCGCAGCATCTCTATTTTTCCCTCCCTGTTGTATCTTCATTTCATTCGGAGGTTTAGTATTATGACAGTATATTATGAGTTATCCTTCTAGATGCTCATGACACGTTGGCTCCGGGTTTTGGGGTTGGCAGTATTGTATTATGATGACCTACTTTATTCCGCAGTTTCTTGTATATTTATGAAATGCTCAGATTTTGGAAATGGGTTTTCAAAAGAAATTGTGAACATGTGATGTATTTGGCTAGCCTAGTTCCACGATAGGCGCCATCACGGCCGGCTTAGGATTTGGAGTCATGACATGTCCGCTACTACAATCTCTAACACTAGTCGGTACCTGGATCTGCACAAAAGAGTGCAGAGTGTAATATCAGTACAACCGACCCCATGTACTGAGTAAGTGCCGAGCCTAACCTCGAGGAAGTAGTGACGAGGCTACGGCGGGGCATTAACAATATAACCTATGAACAATATAAAATAAAGCAAAAAGGAAATTCTAAAATAAACAAACAATAACTGTAGCAACAATTTAAAATAACTCAGTCACATTTTCCAAGTCTCAGCTGTAACCAATTGTCATGTAAGTTTCCAAATTTCCAAACTTTAACTTAAAAATAAAAGTAGTGCAAAATATGAAAAATTAGTAAAGTAAAACAGCAAGTTCTCAAATCTTTATTTTTTTTGAAAATCAGTAAAAGATAAATGTCCTCCCTTATTGCTCCTTGTTGCAGCGTGCAACCCTATCTCACATGTCCACCCTTATTGCTCCTCCCTATATATATCACCATTATTGCTCTTGTTGCGGCGTGCAACCCAATCCCACATTTTCACCCTTATTATTCCTTGTTGCGGCGTGCAACCCGCTCCCACCAGACATATCATATCAGTTTATTTATGAATTCTCTCACAATTCAAGCCAAGCCCTTCACAACATTTTTGTCTCAACAAATATAAACAAGAAACTGTATTTTCTCATAAACTTCATCAATATCATCTCAAAATGAAACCAACAGGAATATACATATTTCGTAAAACAATGTCAACTCGCTCACCCTTTATGTACCACAATGAAACCAAGGGAACGACCAACACTTTCCAAAAATAATTGAACCAAGACTTATCAACAAGATAACAAAGCCAAGTAGTCATAGAAACATCAATGAACATAAAACAATTAAGCCATGGATCAAATAAATTGAAAACGAGGAAGGGATAATGTTTAACAGATAATTTGGTGGTGCATAGATACTCGTCACCTCACCTATACACCAACACATGAAAATTCACATAGCAATTAAGTTGGGGATTCTTATTCCCTCAAGTCAAGGTTAAACCAAGCACTTACCTCAAATTCGCAGGCCACTCACTGCTCAATTATAGCTTTTCCTTTTGAATTCACCTCCGATACACTCGAATCTAACCATAATTAACTTAACATCATTAATTAATGCTAAAAGAACTAACTTTACTAAAATTTATAATTTTTTTCTAAGTTTTCTCAAAAAAAGTTAAAACCTGACCCCGGGCCCTTGGTCCAAACTCGGGGTTCAGACCAAATTACATTTACCCATTCACCCTCGAGCCCGAATATGCAATTAGTTTCGAAATCCAGCCTCAATTCGAGGTAAAGATTTGAATTTTACAAAATTCCCTAATTCTACGCAAACCCTCAACTTTTACCATGAAAATTCTTGATTTTTGATTTAAAGGTGATGAAAAACATTGGGTAATTGAAAGAGAAGAGTTTAAAATTGATTACCAACACTTTGGGGATGAACTTTGATGAATAAAATCATCTTTAAGGCTTGGTAGTTCGAGAAGAGTTTTAAAGAGAAGAGTTTTAATATAGCTGGGTAGGCCTTCATCGCGTTCCTGTGGGCCTGCCCATGTTCGCATAGGGTAATGGGCCAGTGACCTACGCGTTCGCGTCTCAGGGCTCACATTCGTGGAGCTTTAGCTCCTCAAGCCTTCGTGTTCTCGGTCACTAGGCCGCGTTCGCATAGTATAAGACCAGCCCCCTCCCCTAGGCCCAGTAACACATCGCGATTGCGGAGGGAAGGGTGTGTTCACATAGAAAAAAAAGGAGCCCCGGCGTTTTTACTCTTCGCATTCGCGAATGAACCCATGCGAAATACGAAGAACAATTGAATTGAGCACCAGAAACAGAAAACCAGGAGTTTTTCTAAGTGTGAAACACCCCGTGGCCTATCTGAAACTCACGCGAGCCCTCGGGGCTCTAAACCAAACATGCACGGAAGTCTAAAAAAATCTTACGGACTTGCTCGTGCGATCAAATCATGAAAATAACATGTAAAACTATAAATTAAACCTCAAAACTCATCATTTTTCTCAAGAACACTTAAAATTCACTATTTCTCAACCGGACTTCCGAATCACGTCAAATGAACTCCGATTCTCACAAAATTTTACAAATAGCATTTAAATACTATAACGAATCTGTATCGGGCTCCGGAACCAAAATACGGGCCCGATACCAATGGTTTCTAACATTAATTCTTTTCTTTATTTCATTAATAATTCAGCAAAACAATTTCTTTCAAAAATTAATTTCTAAGGCTTGGGACCTCGAAATTCAATTCTGGGCATACGCCCAAGTCCCATATTTTACTGCGGACCTCCCGGGATCGTCGGAACACAGATCTGGGTCTGCTACTCAAAATGTTGACTCAAGTCAACTAAAACCAAACTTTAAACTCTAAAAATTAGTATTTCTTATATTTTCACATAAAAGCTTTACGGTTTCACGTTCGGACTGCGCACGCA
Source organism: Nicotiana paniculata (assembly GCA_005239505.1). Taxonomy (NCBI): domain Eukaryota; kingdom Viridiplantae; phylum Streptophyta; class Magnoliopsida; order Solanales; family Solanaceae; genus Nicotiana; species Nicotiana paniculata. Next base: position 28,737 of record ML324483.1, on the reverse strand, counting down.
AATTGAGGTAGTTAAAATTAAATCTTTTTTATGGCTACTAATCCTAGAACGGAGTCTTAATTCATAAAATGGCCCATTGGGTCATCACAATCTCCACCTCTAAAATAAACGTTTGTCCTCGAACGGACATAGAAGATTACCTGAATTTGCAAGCAAGTGTGGATATCTACTCTGCATGTCCGACTCGGACTCCCAAGTTGCCGCCTCAACGGGCTGACCTTTCCACTGCACCCGAACTGATGGATAACTCTTAGACCTCAACTGACGAACCTGCCGATCTAAAATGGCTACCGGCTCCTCCTCATAAGTCAAGTCCTTGTCCAATTGGACAAAGCTGAAATCTAACACGTGGGACGGGTAACCATGATATTTTCAAAGCATCGACACATGGAATACCGGATGAACTGAGGATAACCTTAGAGACAACGCAAGTCTATAAGCTACCTCCCGCACTCTATCAAGAATCTCAAAAGGCCCGATATAACTAGGGCTCAACTTTCCCTTCTTCCCAAACCTCACCCTTCATGGGCGATACCCAAAGCAATTCTCTCTCTCCAACCATGAATGACACATCACGAACTTTATGATCGGCACAACTCTTTTGCCTAGACTGAGCTGCACGAAGTCTCTCCTGAATAATCTTTGACCTTATCTAAGGCCTCTTGAACTAAGTCTGTACCCAACAACCGATCCTCTCCCTGTTCAAACCATCCAACTGGTGATCTGCACAGTCTACCATATAAGGCCTCATAAGGAGCCATCTGAATGCTCACTGATAACTTTTATTATAAGCAAACTCTGCTAACGACAAGAATTGATCCCAAGAACCTCCAAAGTCAATAACACAAGCGCGGAGCATATCCTCCAAAATCTGAATCGTACACTCGGATTGCCCGTCCTTCTAAGGATGAAATGTTGTACTCAACTCAACTCAACTCGGGTACCCAATTCACGCTGAACTGCCCTTCAAAAGTGCGAAGTAAACTACGTACCTCGATCAGAAATGATAGACACGGGCACACCCTGAATACGAACAATCTCTCGAATATATATCTCTGCCAACCTCTCCGAAGTATAAGTACTTGCCACAGGAATGAAATGTGCTGATTTAGTCAACCTATCCACAATAACCCAAACTGCGTCAAATTTCCTCTAAGTCTGTGGGAGTCCAACAACGAAGTCCATAGTGATACGATCCCACTTCCACTCAGGAATCTCTATCTGCTGAAGCAACCACCCGGTCTCTGATGCTCATACTTTACCTGCTGACAATTTAAGCAGCGAGCCACATACGCAACAATGTCCTTTTTCATCCTTCTCCACCAATAATGTTGCCTCAAGTCTTGGTACATTTTGGCTGCACCTAGGTGAATGCAATACTTAGAGTTGTGATCCTCCTCAAGGATCAACTCACGAAGGTCGTCAACATTAGGCACACATATATGAACCTGCATCCTCAAAACACCATTATCTACAACTGTAACCTGCTTGGCACCACCGCGCCGAACTGTGTCCTTAAGAACCATCAAATGCGGGTCATCATCCTGCCGCTCTCAGATACGCTCAACTAAAGAAGACCGAGCGACTGTACAAGCTAGAACACTGCTGGGCAAAATTTCCAACCTCACAAACTCATTAGCCAAAGTCTGAATGTATGAAGCTACGGTCTCTCACCGACTTGAATATACGCAAGGCTACCCATACTCACCGCCTTTCTACTCAATGCATCGGCCTCCACGTTGGTCTTCCCTGGATGATATAATATAGTGACATCATAATCCTTAAGTAACTCTAACCATCTCCACTGCCTCAAATTTAGATCATTTTGCTTGAATAGGTATTGGAGACTGCGATGGTCAGTGAAAACCTCACACGGCACGCCATAAAGATAGTGCCTCCAAATTTTCAATGCATGAACAATGATTTCCAACTCTAAGTCATGAACATGATAATTCTTCTCATGGAATTTCAGCTGCCGAGACGCATATGCAATCACCCTGCCATCCTACATCAATACTGCTCCAAGTACGACTCGGGAAGCATCACAATACACCGTGAAGGAACCTAAGTCTGATGATAACACCAACACTGGTGCTGAAGTAAAGGCCGTCTTGAGCTTCTGAAAGCTCACCTCACACTCGTCTGACCATTTAAATGGGGCACCTTTCTGAGTCAATTTAGTCATTGGGGCTGCTATGGATGAAAACCCCTCCACAAAACGACGGTAGTAACCCGCCAAACCCAAGAAGCTCCCGATCTCCGTGGTTGTAGTGGGTCTAGGACAGTTCTTGAATGCCTCTATTTTCTTAGGATCAGCCTAAATACCCTCAGCTGATACGATATGACCCAAGAAAGCTACTGAACCCAACCAGGACTCACATTTTGAAAACTTGGCATATAACTGATTGTCTCTCAAAGTCTGGAGTGCTATACGGAGGCGCTGCTCATGCTCTTCTCAACTGCGGGAGTATATAAGGATGTCATCAATGAACACGATCACGAAAGATTCCAAATGAGGCTTGAAAACCTAATTCATCAAATCCATAAAGGTTGTTGGAGAATTAGTCAACCCAAAGGACATCACCAGAAATTCATAATGCCCATACCTCATCCGAAAGGCTGTCTTAGGAACATCCGACGCCCTAATCTTCAACTGATGGTATCCCGATCTCAAATCAATTTTTGAAAACACCCTGGCACCCTGAAGCTGATCAAATAAATCATCAATTCTTGGAAATGGATATTATTCTTGATAGTAACTTTATTCAGTTGCTGGTAATCTATACACATCCTCATCGACCCATCCTTCTTTTCCACAAACAGAACTAGTGCATCCCAAGGCGAGAAACCAGGTCTAATAAAACCCGTATCAAGCAAGTCTTGCAACTGTTCTTTCAATTCTTTCAATTCTGGTGGGGCCATACAATATGGAGGAATAGAAATAGGCTGAGTGCCCGGAGCGACCTCAATAAAAAAATCAATATCTCTGTCAGGTGGCATTCCCGGCAAGTCTGAAGGAAATACCTCGGGAAACTCACGAACAATAGGAACTGAATCTATAGAAGGAACCTCGACCTCAGAGTCATGAATATGAGCTAAATAAGCCACACACCCCTTTTCAACAATGCGACGAGCCTTGGCATAAGAAATCACTCTGCTGGGAGAATGACCAGGAGTCCCTTTCCATTCTAATCGAGGCAACCCCGGCAAGGCTAAAGTAATTGTCTTGGCGTGACAGTCCAAGATGGCATAATAAGGCGACAACCAATCCATGCCCAATATAATATCAAAATCGACCATATCAAGAAGCAAGAGATCTACACTATTTTCAAGACCCTCAATGACTATTATGCATGAACAATACACACGATCTACCACAATAGCATCCTCTGCCTGTGTAGACACATAAACCGGAACACTTAAGGAATCACGGGGCACAATCAAATACGAGGCAAAATAGGATGAAACATAAGAATAAGTAGACCCCGGATCAAACAAAACTGAAGTGGCTCTATTGCAAATTGAGATGATACTTGTAATAACATCATCAGAGGACTCTGCCTCGGGTCTAGCTGAAAATACATAAAGCGGGGATGGGCTCCACCACCTTGAACTATGTCTCTAGGAGGACCTCTGATAGGCGGTACCTCCACCTCTAGCGGGCTGGCCTCCACCTATAGCTACCTGACCTCCACCTCTAACATTCTGGCCTCTACTTCTAACTTCCTGACCCCTACCCCTTGCTGGCTGGGCAGGTGGTGCTGCAGCTGGTGCCGAAACTATGGCACGAGAATCCTGGGACTGATGCTGATTACCCAGAAATTTTGGACAAGCTCTGAATATGCCCATATTCACCACATTCAAAACATCCCGCCTGATATGAAGACTGACCCTGACGAGCCGACTGACCTCAATAATAACTCTGCAGAGGAGGTGCTCTAATAAGAGCTGATGGTGCACTGTAGGCTGGTTGAGCAGAAGGAGGCATATAAGAACCACGACCGCCTGAATTACCATGTGAAGCCTGAAGTGCCGAATGGAACGGCCTGGAAGACTGGCCTCTGCTATATGAACCCCCACTTCCAGATGAGGCAACACTTAAACCACCGGAGTGGCGAAGTCTCTTGTCATACCCCTGACCTCCCATCCCGAGCACTGACTCAACTCTCCTAGCCACATTAGCTGCATCCTGGAAAGAAATATCGGTCCCTGTCTCCTTGGCCATTTGCAACCTGATGGGCTGAGCAAGGCCCTCAATAAACCATCTGACCCTCTCTCTCTCTGTGGGCAACAAGAGAATAACATGTCTAGACAAATCCACGAAACGAGTCTCATACTGGGTCACGGTCATGCTGCCCTGCTGAAGTCGCTCAAACTTACGACTTTTCTCCTCTCTAGTAGTAACAGGCAAAAACTTCTCCATAAAGAGATGAGAAAACTGATCTCAAGTCAAGGAAGGAGACCCAACTAGTCGAGTCAAAAAAAAATCCCTCCACCATTTCTTGGCAGAACCAGTCATCTGAAAAGCAGCAAAATCGACCCCATTGGTCTCCAAAATACCCATATTAAGCAATACCTCATGAAAACTATCCAGATATTCCTGAGGATCCTCTGAAGTAGCACCACTGAAATGAACAGGGAAGAGCTTGATAAACCTGTCCAGTCTCCACAAAGCATCTGAGGACATAGCTTCCCCTCAATAAGCGGTGTTGGAGCAACTGTCTGAATTACCCCAACTGGATTGGTTGCTGGGGTCTGAATCTGAGGAGTAGTCTGAACCGGAGTGTGGTTAGCAAGATTCTGGACCCCTCCTCCAGTCTGAGATACAGCTTCTGCAACGGGGAATATGCCAGTCTGGGCCACACTCTCCATAATACCCACTAAACGGACCAAAACGTCCTGAAGTATCGGGGTAGAAATAAACCCCTCTGGGCCCTGAGCTGGTCCCGTTGGGACGGTATGAGCTGGAACCCCCTCATTAATCTCGATCTGGGGTTCTAAAGCTGGGGATGCTGCCTGTGCAATGAGCTGAGTTCTGCCCCTGCCTCGGCCTCTGGTGCAGCCTCGACCTCTGCCCCTAGTAGGAGTTGTTGCTACTGGAGGACCAAAATGCTGGTCAGCGGAAGAGGAAGCACGTGTTCTCGCCATCTGCGAGAGAATAGAAGAATCCAATCAGTATTTGAGATAACAAGAATCGCACGATAGAATAGAAATAAAAATGGAGTTGTTTCCTAACTCAATAGCCTCTGAGAGATAAATACAAATGTCTCTGTACCGATCCTTAAGACTTTATTAAGTTTGTTCGTGAATTGTGAGACCTAAGCAACCTAGTGCTCTGATACCAACTTGTCAGGACCCAAATTCCCAACCTTAGGGATCGTGATGGCGCCTAACACCACACATTCTAGGCAAGCCAATGTTAGAATTCGATTAGCTATTTTTACTTTGGTTACTTATTTAAACAGAATAAAACAAATTTAAAGTAAATTAAGTCTAATGATTTCCAACGAATAACCTCATAAAGAAAATGTTAAAAAATTAAATAAACTGAGCCACGAACTAAATATATATAAGTCTAAGACTACCCAGGATCTGGTGTCACAATTCACGAACTTCTAAGAATACTACAAGTAATGGGCTGAAAGAAAATAATATATATATTTTTGGTAGAATAAAACAGTCTCTATAAACTAAGAGAAGACTCCAGGAATCTGGGAACGCCGACAGATATACCTCGTGTCTCCGAATGATGAATGACCGCTACTACAATCTCTAACGTTGGCCGGTACCTGGATCTGCACAAAAGAGTGCAGAGTGTAGTATCAGTACAACCGACCTCATGTACTGAGTAAGTGCCGAGTCTAACCTCGACGAAGTCGTGACGAGGCTACGGTGAGGCATTAACAATATAACCTATGAACAATATAAAATAAGGCAAAAAGGAAATTCTAAAATAAACAAACAATAACTATAGCAACAATTTAAAATAACTCAGTCACCTTTTCCAGACTTCAGTTATAACCAATTGTCACGTAAGTTTCCAAACTTTAACTTAAAAACAAAAGTAGTGCAAAATATGAAAAAATAGTAAAGTAAACAGTAAGTTCTCAAATCTTTATTTTTTTTGAAAAACAGTAAAAGATAAATGTCCTCCCTTATTGATCTTTGTTGCGGCGTGCAACCCGCTCTCACCTGTCCACCCTTATTGCTCCTCCCTATATATATATGTCACCCTTATTACTCCTGTTGCAGCGTATAGCCCGATCTCATTTGTCCACCCTTATTACTCCTTGTTGTGGCGTGCAACCCGCTCCCACCAGACATATCATATCAGTTTATTTATGAAAACTCTTACAATTCAGACCAAGCCTTTCACAATATTTTTGTCTCAACAAATATAAACAAGAAACTGTATTTTCTCATAAACTTCATCAATATCATCTCAAAATGAAACCAACGGGAATATACATATTTCGTAAAACAATGTCAACCCACTCACCCTTTATGTACCACAAGAAACCAAGGGAACGACCAACACTTTCCAAAAATAATTGAACCAAGACTTATCAACAAGATAACAAAGCCAAGTAGTCATAGAAACATCAATGAGCATAAAACAATTAATCCATGAATCAAATAAATTGAAAACGGGGAAGGGATAATGTTTAAAAGATAATTTGGTGGTGCATAGATACTCGTCACCTCACCTATACACCACACACATGCAAATTCACATAGCAATTAAGTTGGGGATTCCTATTCCCTCAAGTCAAGGTTAAACCAAGCACTTACCTCAAATTCGTAGGCCACTCACTGATCAATTATAGCTTTTTCTTTTGAATTCACCTACAATACACTCGAATCTAACCATAATTAACTTAACATCATTAATTAATGCTAAAGAAACTAACTTTACTGAAATTTATAATTTTTTCCTAAGTTTTCTAAAAAAAAGTTAAAACCCGACCCCGGGCCCGCTTGGTCCAAACTCGGGGTTCGGACCAAATTACATTTACCCATTCACACCCGAACCCGAATATGCAATTAGTTTCGAAATCCGACCTCAATTCAAGGTAAAGATTTGATTTTTACAAAATTCTCTAATTCTATCCAAACCTTCAATTTTTACCATGAAAATTCTTGTTTTTTGATTTAAAGGTGATGAAAAACATCGGGTAATTGAAAAAAAAGAGTTTATAATTGATTACCAACACTTTGGGGATGAATTTTGATGAAGAAAATCGTCTTTAGGGCTTGGTAGTTCAAAAAATAGTGAAAGAAAGGGTTATGTCCGTGTTTAACAGTGTTTTAATATAGCTGGGCAGGCCTTCATCGCGTTCGCGTGGGCCTGCACGCGTTCGCATAGGATAATGGGCCAGTGGCCTACGCGTTCACGTCTCAGGGCTCGCGTTCACAGAGCTTTAGCTCCTCAGACCTTCGCGTTCCCGGTCACTAGGCCGCGTTCGCATAGTGTAAGACCAGCCCCCTCCCCCAGGCCCAGTAACACATCGCGATCACGGAGGGAAGGGTGCATTCGCATAGAACAAAAAGGGGCCCCAGCGTTTTTACTCTTCGCGTTCGCGAATGAACCCATGCGAACGCGAAGAACAATTGAACTAGGCACCATAAACAGAAAACCAGGAGATTTTTCTAAGTGTAAAACACCCCGTGGCCTATCCGAAACTCACGCGAGCCCTCGGGGCTCTAAACCAAACATGTACGCAAGTCTAAAAATATCATACGAACTTGCTCGTGCGATCAAATCATGAAAATAACATGTAAAACTATGAATTAAACCTCAAACTTATCATTTTTCTCAAGAACACTTAAAGTTCACTATTTCTCAACCGGACGTCCGAATCATGTCAAATGAACTCCGATTCTCACCAAATTTCACAAATAGCATTTAAATACTATAACGAAACTGTATCGGGCTCCGGAACCAAAATATGGGCCCGATACCAATGGTTTGAAACATTAATTCTTTTCTTTATTTCATTAATAATTCAGCAAAATAATTTCTTTCAAAAATTAATTTTTAAGGTTTGGGACCTCGGAATTCAATTCCGGGCATACATCCAAGTCCCATATTTTACTGCAGGCCTCCCGAGATCATCGGAACACAGATCCGGGTCCGTTTACTCAAAATGTTGACTCAAGTCAACTAAAACCAAACTTTAAATTTTAAAAATTAGTATTTCTTATATTTTCATATAAAAGCGTTTTGGTTTCATGCCCGGGCTATGCACGCAAATTGAGGTAGTTAAAATTAATTTTTTTTATGGCTAATAAGCCTAGAACGAAGTCTTAATTCATAAAATGACCCCTTGGGTCATCACAAGTTTGAGTTGCTGCTGATCGTAAATAAGGAGCGTAGATATCAGTCCTTGGGCAGGTAAAAGTTTATTAAAGCAGTGGTTAAAGATTAAAGACATTTAAAACAGTGGCTTAAAAGTAAATACATATGTTATTACTGGCTATCTGTGCACATCGCCCTCAAACTTATCAGCTACTTCCTCCGGTCCAAAATAAGTGATTTTTTGCATGTTTTCACACAGATTAAGAAATCCACCTTTTAACATTAATTAGCAATGAAATTGACCATATTAACCCTTACTATCTCACATAAACACTCCTAACACATACTCCAACACTATTTACTCCAAGGGCAATGTAAGAAAAAAATAATTTATTTATTCTTGAACTCTGAAAAAATTACTTATTTTGGACCATAAAAAAAGACTAAAAAATCACTTATTTTAGATCGAAGGGAATATTTACAATGAGCTAATTCAAACGGGCTCTAAACACACGGTCAGCCACTCCTTGCAAAGGATGACCGTTTAGAAAAAAATCCTTCGGCTTACACTTAAGTCAGCCTTTGGACATAAGAATTGTAAAATTCTAAAAAGAAAAAGTTAAAGTGAAAATGATATTTGAAAATTAGAGTTGTATTTGAATATAAATATAATTTTGAATTATTTTTTAGGTTTCGTGAGTGATCTGAGTTAAAAATTTTAAAAAATAATTTTGAAGTTTTTCAAATTTTTTAAAAATTCAATAATTAATCTTCCAAAATTAAAAATTTGATGGTCAAACAGTCATTTCAAAAACAAGTGTATAAATTCTTATGCTCAAATCTTCCGGGTCAAAGCTCTCATTGTCATTTACAACAACAATCATGAAGTTAAGGACATTGTGTCCTTAACTTTATTAATACACGTTGCAAAACACATGACACTTTGTCCTTAATATTTTTTAGAACAACAGTCATGTTAAGGACACCAAATCCTTAACATTATGTCCTCAATATTTACAGAACAATCACAGAGTTAAGGACGCGGTGTCCTTAATGTTATCAATCCAGAAAAGGAAAAAAAATCAAATTTCTAGCATCTTATTCTTCAGTAACGCAATAAAAATCTACACAAACACACAAAAACATATAGAGATATCTGAAACTTTAGAACTTACTGTAATTTTATGGTGAATTTTGGACGAAAAAGTTGAATTCTCTAGTTTGAAATCGGAAGAGAAGCTTCTGTAATTTTGGACGATCACAACATCTGCACGTAAATTTGAGTTGTTGCTGATCGTAAATAAGGAGCGTAGATATCAGCGAAATTCTTGGGCAGGTAAAAGTTTATTAAAGCAGCGGTTAAAGACTAAAAGACATTTAAAATAGTGGCTTAAAAATAAATATATATGTTATTAATGGCTATTTGTGCACATCGCCCTCAAACTTATCAGTTATTTATAATCAGCTAATCCAAACGGGCTCTAAACCCACGGCCAGTCACTCGTTGCAAAGGATGACCGTTTTTGAAAAAAAATCCTTCGGCTTACACTTAATTGAGCCTTTGGACATAAGAATTGTAAAATTCTAAAAAGAAAAAGTTAAAGTGAAAAATGATATTTGAGAATTAGAGTTGTATTGGATATAAATATAATTTTAAATTATTTTTTAGGTTTCGTGAGTGATCTAAGTTAAAATTTAAAGTTTTTCAAATTTTTAAAAAATTCAAAAATTAATCTTCCAAAATTGAAATCTTATAGTCAAACACTCATTTCAAAAACAAGTTTAGAAATTCTTATGCTCAAATCTTCTGGGTCAAAGCTCTCATTGTCGTTGACGTAACTGGAATCGCCGGTGAGATTTTCCGATCAATCTCTGTAATTATGTGATTTGATTTTTAAGGAAACAAAAATTGAAGAAAAGGAGAGAGAGTATCGGAGGTGGCAGTACAGTATAGAAATGTCAGAATCCATTTTTATTTATTCTTTTCAATGGGTTTTCTCGATTTTAACAATAGCACATGTATTTTAGATTACATTATTGTGTAATTTTCAATGGGGTTTCTCGATGAAATTGCTGGCACATGAACTGTTCCAAAGAAGAAGAAAAAATTTGGTAAGTTAGATATGTTAAATCTTTTTAATGGATGTGAGTATGCGTTATACTGAGTTTCTGACTCTGATAATATCTCACCCTTTGTACAGATAGTGATTCTGATGAAGATCGTCGACAAAGACCAATATTTTTTTGGATATATACAAACAGGTAAATCAGCTTAGCTTACTTTAATCTTGAGTATTGTGTATTGGTTTGTCTTCATTGGCCCTCCCTCCATCATGGGCGTCACATGCTATTCAATTTTACAGCAAAACTGGATAAATCACATGACTCCTAATTAATGCTATAATTTAATATTAGTAAAATATTCTAGTTGTTGAGATTCTATAAACGATACTCAGTTGACTCATTATATTGTATGTCGGTAGAGGAAGTCAATTGAAATATTTATATTGCAAATACTGAGCTCTAGGAAACTTCCCAAAAATGACCCTCACTGATTCATGTATCAGCCTTATGAAAATTGGAATCTAGCTAAGTTGTAGGATACTTCACTAAAATTAACAATTACTACTAGTATAGATCTGTGAAGGTACTTTGAGTGCCAACTTTCTGCAAATCTCTTCAATCGCAAATCTTGTATATATCTGTGAAGTAGAAACAGAGATGACTGCTTATGCTGCAGTAACTTCTCTGATGGGAACAATACACCTTATTTTACAATCCAACTTAGAGCTTCGGGAGTGCCACAAAGAACATTTGAAGTTACTCTACGACAAGGTTAGCTCTCTGCAAGAGCTTTTTGACAACTCTAATTCTAATGAACCAAAGAAGGGTTGGAAAAAGAAGCTCAATAATCTAGCACAAGAAGTAGAAGACCGAGTTGAATCACAAGTACGACTACTGCTTGTGAAGGATACACATGCTAACAAGCAGATGAATAAGAGGCTGCTAGTTAAGATCTTGCAACAAGCTAAAGAAGACGTCGATTCTGTCCAGAAAGAGCTCATACGATCTGTAAATCGTTCAATTGGTGGTTCTAGTTCACCACAATTGCGTGTTTCAACCCTTGAGAACGATATGGTGGGGTATAACATTGAACAAGAGCGCATGCTGGCTAAGCTTACTGGACACTCAAGTCAGCTGGAAGTACTCTCCATTGCTGGGATGGGCGGCATTGGTAAGTCAACCTTTGCCAATAAGATGTTTTCTCATCCAGCAATTGCGTGCTTCTTTGATGTTCGCGGGTGGATTACTATGTCCAAGGACTACAGTTTAGGAAAGATGCTTCAATCCCTCCTTCAAGATGCTACTGGGGTGAAAGAAATCAGTTTACAGGATGAGGGAAATCATGAGGTAAGCAATGAAGATAAGGTAAAAACTAAAAATGCAGACTTAGCAGATCGCTTGCAAAAAAGTTTAATGGGTCGGAGGTATTTGATTGTTGTGGATGACATATGGAGCAGGGAAGCCTGGGATGATATTAGACTATGGTTTCCTGAAAACAACAATAGAAGCCGAATATTGTTGACTACTCGAGACATGAAGGTTGCTCAATATGCTAGCTTTCCTAAGGATCCATTTCCAATGCGTTTCTTGGAGGAAGAGGAAAGCTGGAATTTGTTTAATCAGAAGGTATTTGACAAAAAAGCTTGCCCCGTTGAGTTTGAGAGCATTGCTATGGAAGTCGTAAAAAATTGCAAAGGGTTACCACTAATAATTTCTGTGGTTGCAGGTATTTTCTCTAGCAAGAGGACACAAAATGAGTGGAGCAAAGTAGCTGAAAGTGTTAGTTCTTTAGTAGACCTTGATGATTATCAACGTTGCTCAAGAGTGCTCGCTTTGAGCTACAATTATCTTCCTTCACCTTTGAAAGCTTGCTTTCTGTATTTCGGTATTTTTCCAAAAGCTAGTGACATTTCTGTGAAGAAGTTGATAAGATTATGGGTTGCGGAAGGATTTTTAGAGCTAAAGGGGCTTGAGGGAATGGAAAAAGTGGCTGCTAATCTTTTACACGATCTTATTGATAAAAGTCTTGTTGTTGTTAGTAAGCGAAGTTCCAATGGTAAAATCAGTGCATGTAGGATCCATGATCTTCTTCACGATCTATGCCTGAGAGTAGCTGAAAACGCGAGTCTTCTTTATGCTGTAAAATCCTTATCTTTTGGAGAAAGACCCGAGAGTATTTTTTCTCAAGGTCATCGGTGGGTGTCTATTCATTCAAAGGAAGATCCTTATCCTATTTTTTTCAATGATCTTGCTCATACCAAAACACGTTCTCTTCATTTTTCTTCCTCCTACTTATCACGGTCACAATATAATTTATCCCTACATGAGTGCAAACTTCTTAGAGTATTGGACTTGGAGACAATCTGCTTCCATGGTCTCCCTCATCAAATAGAAAATCTTGTTTTCTTAAGATATGTAGCTGTGACGATTTTAGGGGCTCCTAAATTTCTACCAATTCCCAAACTTTGGAATTTACAAACTTTTGTTTTCCCTCAACGTCTTCCCTCAACGTGCGTTTTATCAAATGAAATTTGGGAAATGGCTCAATTGAGGCATCTCCACTCTACAAATATTGTTTTACCTTCTCCTCTAAAGGTATCAGCCAATGAAGTTAAGTACCGAACTTTGGAAAACTTACAAAGTGTTTCTGGGTTGAAACCTTGTTGTTGCACAAAAGAAATATTTGAAGGGATTAAAAAGGTGAAAAAACTGGGGATTCATGATGATGAAGGACACCTTGGTAATTATGTAGATAATCTTATATACTTACAGGAGCTTGAGGCACTAAATATTACCTCACACACCTCTCCCGAATTTATTGTGGTGCGTAGGCTTCCATGTCCGGATTCTTTTCCACTGAATCTGAAGAAGTTGACACTTTACCGCACTAATATACCATGGGAGGACATGACAATCATTAGCAAGTTGCCCAAACTCGAGGTGCTCAAATTGAAAATGAATGCCTTTGTAGATGGCGAGAATGTTGGAGAAGATGTTTGGGAAGTAACAGAGATGGGGTTTCCAGAATTGAAATTCTTGCTCCTTGAGTGGTTGTATCTTCATTATTGGAGAGCCACTGATGATTATTTCCCAAGCCTGGAGCGTATAATTATCAGAAGTTGCTTTTTCTTAAATGAGATTCCTGAAGGATTTGCAGATAGTATGACGTTGCAGCTAATTGAGTTACATCAATGTTCTTCTTCCCTTGTAAATTCTGCTAAACGGATCCAGAAAGAGCAATTAGAGAATTTGGGAAATGACATGCTTAAAGTTTATGCCTTTGACACTATTAGTGGTAAGTAAAACAACTTAGCATGAATTTTCAATATCCATTATATGTTTCAGTTATTGAGAATATATTCACCTGCAGACTTTGATGCATAACTGCTAGTATATTGCTTGATTATAATAAGGTAGGGAAAATTGAGTTGCTTGTATGATGCTGTATTACATACATATGATTTTTCTGTTAGGTCCTTTATTTTGATGTATAGGCTCTGTGAAAGGGTGTATAACAATCTTCCCACATGGTAACTTGGTAAGTAATTAAGATTTCTATTGAACTACTTTATTTATCTACTTATTTTCGACAAGAGCGGAATTCATTAGGTAAGTAATCTTGAGAAGGCTTGTCCATTAATCAAATAAAAAAGAAAACAATCGAAATGATATCAGAACATAAGGAACTGTGAACTTAGATAAACAACGACTGATAGTTCAAGTATGGGTATCAAACGGGCGGGCTGACCCGTTTTCCGCCCAGTAATAAGGGGTTGGGCCATTTACCTTAGGTAGGTTTTGGTGGTGGGGGGGGGGGGGGGGGGGAGGGGGTTGTTCCGGAAAGGTTCTGGGAGTCGGGTACTCGACCAGGTATAACGGCTGCAATGTGACTGTTGCCGAACATTCAAGATTTTAATCCTGTGCAAGTTTTTTCAAATTCAAGAATTCAAATGTACAAATTATTGTAGTATTTTGGTACACTTCCAACTCTTTTATTTAGTTTTTAATCCTAAAATATTTAATTTTATCATAATTTAATTTTAAACTTTGTTATTTTAATTTGCATAATGGCTGGTTTGACTAAAAGAGCTTGTAGGGGTAAGGGTAGGAAAACAAGAAGTGCTTCTTCTGGTAATCCAAAGATTAAATACATGCTTCTGAAACATCACCTAATAAAGATTATGTTAGTCTACAAGAATAATATGGTATAAATGATGATTTAAATGATACTGATACAGTATGCACCTACATCTAGTAGTTCTTTTGTTTGTCAGTTTCAGCCATCTCAGGCCGCTTAGTCTCGGGTTATTAGGGGTGCTAGGCCGCCTGTGCCCTGACTATGAGGTCTCAATAAGGACAAGTGTTGGATTCTTTTTTTCTTATGGAAATAGAGGATACTAATAGGGTCAAAGATAATATTTGTGCTAAATAGTATTACATCAGAAAACGCATCTAGGCAAGGAAGGCAGCAAGTGGGAGACACCGAACACTCATTGGATAGCAACACTTTGAAATCTCTAGCATGCTTAAGAGATTTGATTAAATTGAACATTAAGTGAAGAAATCAAGGACATGTAGATATAAAATCCACCAGAGGATGAGGATCTTGAAGAAATCATGTCAAGTGGCGCTCCATCATACCAAAGCACTCTGAAAGTAGGTTACCAAGAATACCATGTTAACATGGAAGAACTTTCGAAATTGATGGAGAACCTTTGAATTTAGTCCTTTCTTTTTTTTCTTTTAATTTATTAAAGTTGAAAAAACTGTAATAAACTTTTGCAAGTGTGAATATAAAAGTAAATCTTGCAAGTTGTAATGAAATTTAAGGCTCTTGAGCCTTTTTGAAGCTTTTTTTAAATATTGGTCTTAATAGCACTTTCCATAATTTTAAAGTTTTAGTTTTAGTGTTTATTACTTTACTCTTTGAATCTTGCTCTTTAATTTATTTATTTGTAAGTTACAAGTTTAACAAGCTTCAAATGAAAATTATATTGTACTAGTTTAATTGAATCTACCAAAAAAAAGAAAATTACCTGGCCTGACCGAACTGTATTAGACTCGGGACCGCTTCGATCGGTTTAAGCCCCTTAAACCCGGCCCTTAGAAGCCCGATTCCCCAACTTGTGTTCCGCCCAGTGATGGGATCAGGCTCCAGAAATTTTGGCCTGGGCCGCCCTTTGACACCCATAAAATTTAGGATATAATTGGGTGAAATTTAAAAATAGCTAAATTTAAAAGTGGTAATTGAAAATTAGCCACAATTTCAAAAGTAATAGAAATTTAGTCACTTTTCATAAAGATAAATCTGAACGGAAACATTGTTTGAAATCCGCAAAATATTCTAGCATAATATATTGGAGTTCGAATTTTTTACATGTGAACTTCCAGCATAATACACTGGAGTTCAAGCATAATATACTGGTCCAACATAATATGCTGGAAGTTCATACACATGTGCTCCAATTTCCAATATATTATGCTGGAACTTTCCGTGAGCTGGAGTTCCAGCATATTATGCTAGAAGTTCATACACAGGTGCAACAATCTGTCTGTGATCTCTCTTCTTACGGCGGCTATTTTTCAATGACTTGCAAACGCTGGCTATTTTTCAATTACCAGTCCGAAAACTAGCTAGCCCATGCTATTTTCACGATATAATTATGTAATAGAACGAACTATAGATGAAATCTTTTGAAAGTGTGGTTATGTGATTATGTTTTATTCTGAGTTTCCGAGTCTGATAATCTCTCTCTTTTTTTTACTTTACACTTACTGTAGAGAATATTATTCAGATGAAGAAGCAGCGGAGGAAGATAAGGTTGAAGCAGATTGGAGCGCCAGCATCTAATGTTTCTATTGCATCTTCTGTGGACTTCACTAATTCTCTAAGGGAGCAACTTCAGGAAAAACTGAACGCTAGGTAACCGCAGTCTTGGCTAAAGAATGACTAGTAAATTCCCCTCAAGATCTAAGAGAACTAACTGTGTAGGAAAGAAATTTTGAGGGGAGAATTTCTTCTACAAGTAACAGCAGTATTCTCCTATAGTATCACTACTTTGGTCGAAACATTTGTTCTTTAACTGTTTGCAAAGAAAACAAAATTGTGCTCTTACGTTTGTAATAAACAGGGGAACTTTTTTAACAATGGTCTTCTGGTTGAAGTTAGATATATATGTTAAATATTTTAAAGCATGTCATTATGTATTATGTGTTCTGTCAGAGTTTCCAACTCTAATAATCTCTTACTCTTGTAATGGCCATTGTACAGAGTTAGATTCAGATGAAGAAGCAGCAGAGGGAGATGTGGAGAAGACAAAGATTCAGAGGAAGATTTGAGCTAATAAGTTTTAAGGTAGACTTGTTGCTGAGGAATAATTCCAGATAGTAACAAACTGCTGTTCTTGGTATTCTATTGGTTTTGTTCCAGTTCTTGTTTCTGGTAAAAGTGGATTGTATTATCGAAACTCCTGAAGCTGTAGTTAGATATGTTTAAGTAACTTTTTTTGAGAATGGCAACAGTATTTACAGGCTACTACTATCCTTGTGAACTTTTCAAGGCTTCCAAAAATTGTAGAATAGATTCTGCATTCCCTACACTTTCTCTTTACACCAAAAGTGAAAATTTAAAAGTTAAATACTTTTCAGTAATAAATGGTGAAGTATTACCATAACAATCCAAACATTACATCCTAAAGAGCCTCTAATGTCATGGCCACCTTCTAGGAAGAGTGCCACAACCATTAGATCTCAATACAAACAATCCCAACTAGTTAGATAGCTTCTGAATTAGCAACTGACTCTTGCGAGCTGTCTTAGACTTATGCAACATACCTAATCTGTCTGTGATCTCTCTTCTTATCCGAGCTAATACAAAATCTGTATCTACATTTCCTTTCCTAAAGATCCTCCAATTCCTTGCTTGCCAAGTATAATACAGCATTACACCCCATATTGCTACAACTATTTCCTTCTGGAACTGGCTCCATTTTTCTTTTTAATCCATTTGATCACTTGACTTGCTGCAGTGTCCTGTAACCTGATGCCCAGCCATGTGCACAGTTTTCCCCTAAGCTCTGAGATCCAGTTCCATTTGCCAAAGAGTTGCAGCTGTCTCTCTGTCTGTGATTGATCACATAAGCAGCATTGCTGTTCATCAACATGAATCATTAGTTGATATGCTAGCAGTTTATTCTGACATGCTAACCACACTAGAAATCTCTGATTAGGCAGCATAACAGAACTCCATATTAAGCCAGCTTCCCTTATTCTGTCCAGAGGTCCCAGCATCTGTTGATAACTCCTAGACACTGAGTATGCTAACCACAGTAGAAAGTTAAATATTTTAAGATATGCAAAATATTTGAAAAATAGCCTGCTTTTTAAATTTGCTAAATTGGGTAATTTTCTAAGCATATTTTCTAATTTGTTGTGCCATCTTGTCTGGTTCATATAAGTTTTCTAGCTTGAGGAATCTATGACTTTGTGTTTGCATTTAACAAATACAGCTTAATTAACTTGTTAGTTGATTTTTCAGCTAATCTAGAATTGAAAAAATAATGATGTGCAGTCGAGATCATGAGTTGTAACTAAAAAAAAAAAACCTCTATCCAATTAGCTCTTAGACACCTCTTGATTAATGCTATAATTTGGTACAAAGCTCACATGCTTGTTTGTTTTGTTATTCTCTTTACTATGCCCAACAATGTGCCAATGATTATTGCAGATAGCTTCATATTTGGTATTCTAAGTCAGTAGGTAAGATTCTCGAGTCTTCAGCTTTTAACATACTTTATACTCCTGCTATTTATCATACTTTATTTTTTCCAGTGGTGCAAATTGCTTCCATTTTCAAAGAAAACAACAACCCTTGATTGTCAAACTTGGGCAAAATTATCAAGAAGTATTTGATAAATTACTGATCACCTCTTGATATACTTGGCAGTAGTTGTCAAACTTGTGTATCATTTTTGAGTGCCAACTTTTTGCTGTCATTCACAATTACTTGTTCCTTGATTGTGTTCCAATTCTCTTGATTATCAATCTTCAGTTTCCTTCCTATTGCTGATTAATGTCTTGCCTTGATCCGATTTCCCACAATTATCAGTCAATCAAGGGCGGAGCTAGGGTAGCGGAAGGGGGTTCATCCGTATCCCCTTTGCTGAAAAATTATATATTATATATAAGGTCAAAATTATTGTTTTATGGTATAAGTAGTAGATGTTGAATCCCCTTGGCTTGTTTGTGCGTTTACTTTTTAATAAGCCGAATCTCCGCAGAGCCAATCACCTCGTCATTGATTTCATCCTTTTCCTGTGTCTTGACTGGGTCTTCGAGCTTCCTTCCTTGGCTTACTGCTGAGCATCTTCTGTGTGTGCACTTCCCTCTTTAATTGAATCTAGAAGTCATTGAATTATTCTACATGTTCCTGTCAAACATAGAGTTTTGAGTTAGTATAGAAACTTAATTTAAATTGTCATCTTTAAAATCATTCTAACAGAGATGGTTGATTATGATGTACTTAATTCACATTTTTGGGTGTCAACTTTCTGCAGATTGATTTATTCACAGATCTTGCATAGATCTCTGAAGGTCCTTTGCAGAAGTACAAACAGAGATGGTTGATTATGATGTTGTAACTTGGCTGATCGGAACAATATATCAGCTTTCACAATCCAACTTAGACTTGCAGGAGGGTCATAAAGAACATTTGAAATCACTGTATGAGAAGTTTGGCTCTCTGCTAGAGTTTCTTGACAATCCTGATGACGAATTTGGCTCTTTGTCATAGAATTAAATTTCTTTGAATTCTGAATCGAGTCATCGCATTTTGAAGAGACTTGATTGAAGATGTGAATAGTTCCTGCCATGTGATGATTGCTTGTATGTTGAGTTCCTATTGGAGTTAAAAAATTAATTTAATTATATTAGCCCACAATATTTATCTGGACCTAAATGGTGACATAGTCATCTTCTCTTCAGTCAGTGATGATCTCTTAATAGTGACCAAAAGGCGATATAGTCATCTTCCTGAGACCAAACCAAATGGTTATTACAGGGTATGAACACACTAGTTGATTTTTCAGCTACCAATATAATTATGAAGGCGTAGTTGACTTGACATATTCTAAATCAGTAGTGGAAGACAACTACAATATTTAAATTGCAATTAACTAAGTTGTGTAGGAAACTTCAGTGAAATTTTCAACAAGCATTTAGCAAATGACCACCACTTGATACACTTATAGTAGGAGTTGTCAAGCTTCTCTATCTATCATTTTAAGTCCCAACTATTCTGCAAATTTCTTCATTCACAAATCTTGTATAGATATCTGAAGGTTTTTTGCATAACTAGAAATAGATATGGCTGCTTATGCTGCTGTAACTTCTCTGATGGGAATAATGCATCAGCTTCCACAATCCCGCTTAGACCTTCAGCAGGGTCATAAATTACTTTTGGAATTACTCCAAAAGAAGGTTGGCTCTCTGCTAGAGTTTCTGGACAATTCTGATGATGAACCAATGAAGGATTTGCAGAAAAAGGTCAAAGATCTAGCAAATAAAGTAGAGGAAAAAGTCGAATCACACATTCAAAGAGAGTCTCAGAAGACGCTTCTTAAGATGTTGCAACGAGCCTTCCACCTTCCATCAAAGTCCCATGAGAGACTTTATAAGATCTTGCTACAAGCTATATGTGACGTTGATTCGATCAAGGAAAGGCTCATCAAACTGATGAAGAATAACAACTTGCAAGCTGTAAATCATTCAATCAGTGGTTCTAGTTCACCACGATTGCATGTTTCAACCCTCGTGAACGATATGGTGGGGTACAACATTGAACAAGAGCGCATGCGGAGTCAACTTACGGGACACTCATCTCAACTGGAAGTCATTTCTATTGTTGGGATGGGCGGCATAGGTAAGTCAACTTTTGCCAATAAGATGTTTTCTGATCCCTCAATTTTGAGCTTCTTTGATGTCCGTGGATGGATTACTGTGTCCAAGAACTACAGTTTAAGAAATATGCTTCTAACCCTCCTTCAAGACACTGTTGGGGTGGCCAAAGAGCTTGATAAGAAAAGCGATGGAGAGCTAGCAGATCGCTTGCAAAAAAGTTTAAAGGGTAGAAGGTATTTGATTGTTGTGGATGATATATGGAGTAGGGAAGCCTGGGATGATTTTAGATTATGTTTTCCAGAAAACAATAATAGAAGTCGGATATTGTTGACTACTCGAGACATGAAGGTTGCTCAATATGCTAGCTCTCTTAAAGATCTGTTTCCAATGCGTTTCCTAGAGCCAAACGAAAGTTGGCATTTGTTTTGCCAAAAGGTGTTTGGCAAAAAAGATTGTCCAACTGAATTTGAGAATGTCGCGAAGGAAGTTGTAAGTAATTGCAAAGGATTACCACTAATGATTTCTGTGGTTGCAGGGACTCTCTCTAGCAAGAAAACAATGGATGAGTGGATCAAAGTAGCTCAAAGTGTGATCTCATCAGTAGATCTTGATGATTATCAGCATTGCTCAAGAGTGCTTGGTTTGAGCTACAATCATCTTCCTTCTTATTTGAAAGCTTGCTTTCTTTATTTTGGAGTTTTTCCAAAAGCTAGTGTGATTTCTGTGAAGAAATTGACTAGATTATGGATCGCCGAAGGACTCTTAGAGCTAAAGGGGTATGAGGGATTGGAAGAAGTAGCTTCTAATATTTTACATGATCTTATTGATAAAAGTCTAGTTGTTATTATCAAGCAAAATTTGGATGACAAGATCAAGACATGTAGGATTCATGATCTTCTCCATGATTTATGCTTGAGAGAAGGTGAAAGAGAGAATCTTTTGCATCTTGCATGCCTAGGATCTACTAGGGTTTCCTCTCAAGGCCAATGGGTGTCAGTTAATCCAGAGCGAGGTTATGATTCTTATGCTCTTTTGGAAAATCTTACTCATAGCAAAATACGTTCTATTCATTTTCATCCCACTGATCTGGTGCGACATCAATTATCTGTCAAACTATTCCATTTCAAACTTCTTAGAGTACTGGACTTGGTGACAATAAGATTAGTTTCATTCCCTATTGGAGTGGTACACCTAGTTTCTTTGAGGTATTTGGCTGTGGTGGTTAATTTTGAGACTTCTGTACATCAATCAATTTCCAATCTTTGGAATTTACAAACTTTTATTTTTTCCATAAGTCTTCCACAAATCGATCTTGTGCATTTACCAAATGGAATTTGGGAAATGTCTCAATTGAGGCATCTCCACTCTACAAGGATGTCTCTATATTCTCCTCCAAAGGTATCAGCTAATGAAGTTAAGTACCGCGTTTTGGAAAACTTACAAAGTGTTTCCGGTTTGAGTCCTTCTTGTTGCACAAAAGAAATATTTGAAGGGATTAAAAATGTGAGAAAATTGGGTATTTCTGGCACTGAAGATGAATTTGATTATGAGCCTATATGCTTAGATAATCTGATTTATTTACCCGAGCTTGAGGAACTAAAAATTGCATCATACATCCTTACCAGATATGATGTGCTTCTTAGGCTTCCATTTGCAGGTTCTTTCCCACCTAATCTCAAGAAGCTGACACTCTGCAAAACTTTTCTACTGTGGGAGGACATGACGATCATTAGCAAGTTGCCCAAACTTGAGGTGCTCCAGTTGAAGGCTGATGCCTTTGTAATTAGTTATCCTGTAGATACAGTCTGGGAAGTAACAGAGATGGGATTTCTTGAATTGAAGTTCTTGCTCCTTGAGTGGTTGGATCTTGATTACTGGAGAGCCGCTGATGATTATTTCCCATGCCTTGAACACATAGTTATCAGAAACTGTCGTACGTTAAAAGATATTCCTGAAGGATTTGCAGATAGTTTGACACTGCAGCAAATTCAGTTACATCGATGTACTTCTTCCCTAGTGACTTTTGCTGAGCAAATCCAAGAAAATTACGAGAGTTTGGGGAACAACATGCTTAAGGTTTATTCCTTTGACACAATTCGAGGTAAGTAAAATAATCTGGAATCAATCTTCAACATCCATTATAAGTTTGACTTCTGATAAACTGTTACATTAGTAGATGAGAATTCACCTGTTCATTGCGGTATGATTTTTGGTACATAACTGATATATCTTTGCATGCAATAAGTTAAGGAATTAAATAAATCATAGCATCTGTTACATCTGATTGTCCTTTTATCAGTGAAAGGGTGTATAAGGAAGATGATGAACTATACAGGAAGTAATTTTGTGAGGGGCCAAATGTCTTGTACAACAACATTAATCTCCGAAAACAATCAAATACTCTGGTCGGAGTATTTGTTCTTTCAATGTAAAAAGTTTAAGTATTGCACCTTCCCATTAAAATAGAAATGTCATAGTCCATTTCTATTTTATTCTTTTTTCAACTTCTTTTGTCAACTGTAACTTATCATTAAACTACATGTGTTTTAGAATACATTGTGCATTGTTTAGTTGAAAACTTGGACACCATGGACTAAATTGAAATTGTTGGTACTTGAATTGTTGCAAAGAAAAAATAAAAAAAAGAAATGGTCACCTATATCTAGGATAATCAGGGGAACATTTTGAACAATTGTCGTCTTGTTGAAGTTAAATATGTTAAATCCTTTTAGAAGTGCAGTCAAACCTCTATATAACAGCCTCCTTATCAAAACTTGGCTTTTATAGTGAATAGTTGTTATATAGCGATGCCGTTATAGAGAGGTCTAACTGTATGTGAGTATGTGTTATATTGAGTTTCCGACTCTGATAATCTCTGATCCTTTTCACTTTACACTTACTGAAGATTCACTTGTGATGGCCACTATACAGGGAGAGCTTCTTAGGAAGATGCAGAGGAAATGAGTAAATGAGTTTTGCCAACAAATCCAGCAAGAAAAAGACGTGTTGGTTTCTCTAAAAGGGATTTCTAAGGAATTTGCAGATAGCATCAAACTGCAGCTCGTTGCGTTGACTCTTCCGTGTGAATTTTGCCAACAAATCCAACTAGAAAAAAAGAGATGACAACACTTGTGTAACTTGTGCTTGTTATCATCAAAACTTCTCCAGAGAACAAAAGGCTAGCATTATGTGTGGTATTACTTGAGAGGCGTATCCAGGATTTGAGCATTATGCGTTCGAGTTCTGATTCTACCACAACCCATTTGTTTTATTGGATTCAAACTCTTTTCTTTGTAATTTTTTTCTGGATCTTTTAATTTCGACCAAAGATATTGGTTTCGGATGAAACCTTAAGTTCTTATGCTGGTGTGGGATAGTAAATTCAAATTTGGCCTGTCTGAAGGGTTATTTAAAGATTATTGCACACATTGCTTAAAGGACGTTATTTCTAAATACTCTGCTATCTCTCTCTACCTTATAAATTTTAGGGTGTGAGTATGTGTTCTGAGCTTCCAACTCTAATTATCAGTCACTCTTTTTCACTAAAAATTTACTGAAGAGTCAGTTTTATGGCCATTGTATAAAGAGAGATTCTGATGAAGAATGGCCATTGTATAAAGAGAGATTCTGATGAAGCAGCAGAGGAAGTTATGGAAAAGGTTGAAGAAGATTCAGAGGAAGATTGACCAAATCTCTTTTAAGGTAAACTTGTGAGGGAATGTGCTTTTGTTTATTTAAAAGATCTATTAAACAGCTGTACACTAAACTGAGGGTGTATTTCCTAATTAACTCCCCCCTTTAGTTTTAAAAAAAAAAAAAAAGGTAGAAGGTATTTGACTTGTGATGAACTGAATTAAATTATATGATTCTTTTGTGCATAACTACTATACCGTCAAATTCAATTAGAGGAAATTGAATATTTCGTAAAGTATGGTACATGGCGCGGCTTCAGATTTCCAAGGACATGGCTCTTGATAGGAAGGTGTGGAGGTCGAGCATTAGGGTTGTAGGTTAAACGGTAGTCGAGCTGTTTTTCTCTTTGTCTCGGTTTCCCTATTTGTACCGACGAGTATGATAGTGTTTTGTCCAGCTCTGCTAGCGATTTATGTTGTATTTCACACTTTTGCATAATATTTGTGTTGTTGCTTTACCATTTATCTGTTGTCTCTCACGTTGCTGATATTATTTTTCGGATTTGTTGTCACAGATCTATTGTCTCTGAACCGAGGGTCTTCCGGAAACAGTCTCTCTACCCCTTATGAGGTAAGGGTAAGGTCTGCCTACACTCTACCCTCCCCAGATTCCACTGATAGGTTTTTACTGGGTTATTGTTGTTGTTGTAAAGTCTGGTACATGTGATTATCATGTTAGGGACTTTTGTTATGATATATAGGTTCAGTAAAAGGGTGTATAAGAATGATTTTGCACATTTTATTAAATATTTCTAAGGTAAAACTTGTGAGGAAATATGTTTTGGCCATTGTACCACAGTTTTGCCCTCTCTGCAATAATGGAACACTTATTTTTCTCTATGTGATTCTACTGCTTATATCGGGAACAGGATCTTGTTCTGAGCGGGAGTCAGTGACGGACCTAGTATTTTATATAAGCGGGTTCAAGTAAACACTAGAATCTCGATAGCAGTCCACAATAACAATTGGCGTATTTTTTTCTATTCCCACAATACCCCTGAAAAGTATTGTTCGAGGTGGTAAGAAATTTAAAAACAGATAAATAGTTATATAACATAAAAATATATCAACATTTACCTACTTATAAATAAATAATTAAAAAAATTAGAGGATCTTGCATTTCTTTACAAGACATAAAGAAAAACAAAGAAAGAAACAAGTACTAACACTAAAGAATACAAATATATCAATATTTTTGTAAGACTTAAACTTTTCCGCTTGTTTTCAATTTTAATTATTATGTTTTACTCTTATAATTAGTTAAGTAACAATGTAACAATTTTGAAACACCATACATAAAATATAAACAAACAATTTAAAACTAAAACAATAAATAAGTAAATGAAAACAACTAATCTAACCTTAAAAAAAGTGGGTTTATTTTTTTTCATAATACAAAAATTCTGAATGAATTTATATATGTAAATAGTAAATTTTTTCGGCGAAGCGGATTCAATATGGATTGGCCGGAGGAATTTTGGATATACAGAAACATAGAAACAACGTACAAAATGGGGGTAGAGGTTTAAATTGGATCCATGTATTAAAATTGGGGCTTTTGTTGTTGAGCTGTCACGTGGCACTCCGTTAAATTGGAGGTATACGTGTCAAATTGACCGGTTAGTAAAACAGATGATATAACAATAATAACTATCCAGTAAAGTCTTACAAAGTGGGGTCTGGGAGGGTAATCTATACACAGACCTTACCCCCACCCCGAAAGGACAGAGATGTTGTTTCCAATAGACCCTCGGCTCAGGAGGACGGGAATAAACACGAAAAGACAATACATTAGTAACTTTCAATAGAAAGTAATAGCATAAACATAAAAACATGAAAGTAATAACATAAACATAAAAGCCATCAGATAAATGACAAGCAATACCATTAGCCATTATCTAAGGGAAGAGAACGCTCAACATAGACCGCAAGCCCTCTAAGGTCAATCCTATCCAGAACCCACCCCACCCCGGGACTGAAGAATGAAAAGCTCTACTACTCCCTATCCTACAACCCTGATACTTGACCTCCAGACCTTTCTATCAAGAGCAATGTCCTCGAAAATCTACAGTCTCGCCATATCCTGCCTAATCACCTCTCCACAATACTTCGATAAGACTTAAATTATTTAAATTATTTTCGATAGGACTTACTTTTGGCCCTTTCTTGAATTTTATAAATGTCGGTTATTAAAATGTTACAATTTATTCAATTGGCAGTAATTCATAAGCTCTACAGAAAAACCAGAAAACACATTATACTTGTAGCGACTGTACCAAATTTTCTATCTACCTCGTTAAAGATAATATTCCTTATCTTGTTTTCTATCCTTTTCCAAAATTTATGACCAGAGGAGCAGGGGCGAAGCTATGTACGGCCAAGAGCGGTCAATTGAATATTCTTCTCCGAAATATTATATTATATACAATCAGTCCTTTCTATAATAATTTCGTTTGCTCCGAAGAGCGTTTTGCTATAAATATGATTGTTGTTGTTATAGGTAACAAGTTATTATAGAGAGGTAAAATATAACTTAAAAAATCGGTTATGAGGAAAACTTGGTCTTTGTAGTGAATGACTGTTATATAAAAATGTTGTTATAGAGATGTCTGACTGTATAAGATAAAATATTACTTGCATAGCCCACTAGCAAAAGAGTGTTAAATTTCTTGGCATCGCCACCGCAAGGAAAAGAAAAAGATAAATCATACCGAAATATAAATGGTAATTAAATTTTATTGTCATTATTAATACAAAAAAAAGTTTACAAGAAAATCATAGTTTCCCCTTGACGCCTAAAAATATGATCTAGCTGGAAGTACAACTCTAAAATAGACTTGGGACTTCAATATTGCTAAAATAAGGACCCTTTTTGATGCAGTTTCAACATTTAGAGTTTAAGGTTCAAAAAAGTTGAGCCTATAATAAAAATCACATTTTTTTACAATTTATATACAAATATCACATAAGTTAAAATAATGCTTCCAATTAAACTCACTATAACTGTATATACATATTTATTTTATTTATTTTTTTGGCTAAAGTATGTACATATTCATGCGAGAGCGAGAGACGAGTTGGGGGAGGCGAATGTGAGAGAAGAAGCGCACCAATCGCACTGAACCTCGTTGGCGCCAAGCGTGAAGGAATGCTAAGCGTTTGGTAATTTCTTCTCCAACCGCATAAATGGCATACAAATTTTTGTTTAAGTGGTGTTGATTTATTGTCATAATTTCTATTAAGTAGTTTCGATCTGAAATTGTTTCAACAATATACATATACACATAATTTTATTTAAAAAAATCTGATATATATATATATATATATTATATGAAAAAATAAACTGACGGTGGCATTGTATCATGCAATTAGTCAGCGACAGCTCGTAAATCTCAGAAAGCAACAAAACCAATGTGTCCCTTTCACTTCCATGCTTTCCTGCTTTCTTATCAAACAAATACAACAAAACAAAAATCTTTATAATAGCAAGCAATATTATTTTTTATATTTATATTCACTATTAACATTTTGCTTATATATATATAAAAGAAAAAGTATGATTTGCTAACCACAATGGTATAAATGTCTACAAAGTATACTAGATGATAAAATTAAGATATTTTGTAAATTAAAAATGGATAAATTTGGTTCTTTTTCCTAAATTAAAAATTTAGAAATAAGGTTTATATTATGTCAATATATGATCATACGACTTCTTTTAAAAGAACAGTAAAATTAAATTAAATTTATTTCTTATCATAATAATTATTACAAATATTAAAAACACATAAAAGTGATTTCATATTGTTGGTAGTTTGGGTTCGAATCATGTGTCGCCCATGTGGACTGATCCGATCCTTTTAGAAAAAGAATAAGAGAAGGTTACAGGGAAGTTACCCTTACAACTAAAACCAATACAACCATTATTAGTAGTGGGGTAATTAACGTATAGAGAGGGATGAAAAAACTGAAAAACTGCTCTCTCAATAAGTAACGTACTTCTTCTCCTTCTTGAAGGAACTTCTCTTCTTCTTTCTTCTCCAAAAAAAAATACACACACAAATAAAGAGGCATTTAATTTGCTTATTTCTTAAGGGACGTGTAAAACAGAAATACGACAGATAATTTGAGACAGAGGGAGTATTTGTTTAGCTATGAGTATAATAATAACAATAACAACAAATTCAGTATGTTCTCATTAATGAGATTTAAAATGGATTGTATGTAGGCAGATCTTATCTCTAACTATAAGTATTTTTAAAAATCAAACTTCAAAAGTTGAACATCATATGAAATATTAAAATATTATAAATAGAACTCTATTTAGAGTGAATATCTTTTAAAGAGTTCTACTTTGTGGCTAAGTCATTTTTCCCCTATAAATAGAGGGGTCTTAGCCCATTGTAAATCATCCCAAAATTCAATAAGAATTTCCTCTCTCTCTTTCCTTGCAATATTGTTCTTCTTCTTTTATTGTTTTATAACACGTTATCATNTGAAATCCATTTAGATGCAATGGGTCTTGGAGACGCCATTAAAGATAAAAATAAAGCATCTACCCAAGACTGTGCTAAGGCCTTGATTTTCTTGCGCCATCACCTTGATGAAGGGTTGAAAATAGAATATCTCACAGTCAAAGATCCACTTGTTTTGTGGAATGGCTTAAAAGAAAGATATGCCAACTTAAAGTTGGTCACTCTTCCACAAACACGATATGATTGAGCTCATCTGAGGCTCCAAAACTTTAAGTCTGTTTCTGAATATAATTCTGCAATGTTCAGAATT
>MDKI01074436.1:0-18477 GCA_005239505.1 Nicotiana paniculata | reverse complement strand
AGTTAGGGTACGTTACCTCTCGTATCGAACCAATCTTCAAGAGTTTCTGTACCTCTTCGTCGATCACTTGGTTCTTGAATGGTCCTTGCTTTCTTTTCTTCTCTTCGAGCGGGGCCTAGCCTCGTGCATGTATACACTTTTTGCTAAAGCTTTTGTTCAGATAATGGAACAGCTATGAGCTCCTCCGTAGTTGTTTTGATGTGCTCATCTTCCTCCGGTTCATGAATGACGTCCGGTCTGGAATCTATATCTGTGTGGTATAGTATACCTTCCGTGGTAACTTGATTTTCCTTCTCGTAAGTATTTTCTTTCATACCTGTTTTAGAAATAATACCTTCCGTACCTATTTGGGTAGTAATTTCTTCCACCTCTATTTTCTTATTGTAGTGTACAACAGAGTTTATATTTCTTGCGGTCTGCTGATCTCCTTTGATTTGTTGAATCCCCCATTCAGAGGGGAATTTAAATACCTGATGCAATGTGGAGGGTATCGCTTTCATGTCGTGGATCCATGGCCTTCCAATGATCACGTTATAAGCCATGTCATTATCGTTACTTGGAACCTGGCACTTTTGATCACCCCCTCAGCAGAAGTGCTAAGCTCAATTTCTCCTTTTGTAATAACCATAGAGTTATCAAACCCTAATATGGCTCGTGCTTTTGGGATTACTTTATTCCCCAATAGCATTTCCTCCACGACTCTTAGCAAAAGGATATTGACTGAACTGCCTGGATCAATCAACACTCTTTTTACGTTGGTGTCATGAATAAGTAAAGATATTACCAGAGCATCGTTGTGCGGAAGCATTAATCCGCTGATATATGCATCATCGAAGGTTATATCATCTTCTTCCATATTTTCACGAGCCCGTTTCCCATGTGTAATTGTGAACTTTGTGGTTGTTTTTCAAATCACTCTGCTTATATCTTCAACCCCGTGTATCACGTTAACGGTTCGTTTTGGAGAAGGAGGCTTTGGGGGCTCCTGCTGTTCCTCATATATGCCTGTTTACCTTTATCACTAAACAATTCTGTTAAATAGCCTTGTTTTAATAAATTTTCTACTTTACCTTGTAAAAATCTGCAATCCGCAGTTTTGTGCCCATGATCGTTGTGAAATTCACACCAGTGATCTGCGTTTCTTCTACTTGGATTTGACCGAATCTATTTGGGCCACTTAACCTTGTCTCCCATGTTCCTCAATATTGAGACAAGTTCAGTAGTACTTACATTAAAGGTATGATCCCCAATTTGAGTACTACCTCTAGGTCGTTCATCTCGATCTTTTCTGGATCTAGACGAGGATGAGACTACGTCTCTTCCTTGTGGTCTATAGTCCGACCTAGTGTTTTCGAACCTGGGACGGATATCGCATCTAGAGGGTCCTAAGTAAGGATCGTACTTATTTTTACTTGATCTTCTATCTGATTTAGGACGTCTGGATCTGGAATGATCTTCATCTCTTGAACGAGCAATGATATCTTCTTCTATTCTGAGTTTAATACCGTACCTGTTATATACATCGTTCCATGTTTTAGCGGGGAATTCTCTTAGACTTTCCTTAAGTCGTCTCGTGGCTTATGAGCTTTTATCGTTTAGGTTGCTTGCAAATGCCATGGCTGCCCAATTATCAGGCACCATGGGTAACTGCATTCTTTCTCGTTAAAACTTGTCTACAAACTCACGGAGTAGTTCCATGTCTCCTTGTTTTATTTTGAATATGTCTTCCATTCTCGTCTCAACTTTTTGTGCACCAGATTTTGCTTTTATAAACGAATCTGCAAACTCAGCAAAAGAGTCAATAGAATTTTCAGGGAGAAGAGAATACCAGGTTAGGGCCCCTTTGATAAGTGTTTCTCCAAATTTTTTGACAAGGATTGATTCAATCTCTTGTTTTGTTAAGTCGTTGCCTTTTACCCCAGTAGTGAAAGAAGTACATGGTCGCGTCGGTCAGTTGTTCCATCATATTTGGGAATGTCAGGCATTTTAAACTTCTTGGGTATAGGCAAGGGTTCCGCACTTGGCTTCCAAGGTTGTTGAGAATATCTATAAACATCGATGCCTTTGAGGATAGGTGGTACTCCAGGAATTTGTTCGATGCGATCGTTCTGCTCCTTCATCTGTTTCTGCATGGTTAGTAGTAAATTTTGTAATTCTGAGTTATTAGATATACCTGGTCTCGTTTCGAGAGATTCATTAGGAGTATCTCCTCTTCCTGAGTTTGCCAACCCAGATTGAGGATTTTCCATGATGATGGTGTTATTGGGGGGTGGCATTGGCGGTGTAGGTAACGCTGCCGGTAATCCTCTCGCAAATTCTTGCAAAGCTTGGCTCACATACTCTGCAATATTTTGCTTTACACGATCTTGTTCCACAATTTGATCATTATCATCATTGTTGTTATTGGATCTTTCTGGGGATTGTTCCCTCGAACCACGTGGGGTTCCTGAAGGCGATGGAACTGTGGTTCCACTCCTTTGTTGATTGTTGTCGTTGGAGTTTGACATAATTCAGAGGATATCACTAGAAAAGTAAACAAATATTATCAGATTCCCGGTAACGGAACCAATCTGTTTAACCAAAGAATTAGACCCTTTGACTAAAGCTTATTTTTAAGATGAATACGGGTTATTGATAATCAAGGTAATTGAGAAAAATGAATAATAGACAATATTGCAGAAATATAGAAAATCGAAGTTAATTTTATGCCTTTACAAGCTGTATTCCGCTCCCTTATATAGAAGATTCTTATAACGTACGACTCTTGCTAAGGTTACTCATTAATGACTAATTAGGACATTAATGAGGCGTTACAAAGGATAACAATAATTGGGGTTCGGTTGCATAACGTTCGAGTAATCAATTGTAGGTATTTGAATCTTCCCGTAACTTTGTCTAAATCCATTATGACCGTGCCTATCTCCCGTTTTGATCAAGTTGAGTTTCTCGTGGCTGATAAGTTCGTGGTTTTACTGAATCATGCCTCTTTGTACCGTACCTCTTCACAGAATCACGTCCAACTATCGCGTTTTCCTGTGTCTATGTGACTGGCTGAGTTGTCAAAAGTTGGCTTACGTGTAAAACTCTTTTTTACCAATACAACAAGCATGCTTATATGTGCCTTACATGTATTCCTAAATGCATTTTGAGTTGCTTATTATCCTTGATTTGGCATGAGAATATTAGGAAGTTATGTTCCATATTATATTGCTTAAGTTCTTGCTTTAAAGTATAATCTCTGTTAACTCCCTAAATATTGATAATTTTATGTATATATGCGGCACCCGCGTCACATGTATGATTCGTGAGCGGAATAGCCCTACTATTATGTCAACTACGTCACATGTTCGATTCGCGAGCGGGCTAAAAGATGCATCTATGGTTTGAGTCGTTCGACCCTCGACAATGCACATTTATTTTCGCGATGCTTTGGCCGTACGCTTTTGGCCTATTATGTGCTATGTAATTTACTGGGAGTTTGTTGTAATGTTATAACCTATTTCATATGAAAAAGGGAATTTAGTACATTATATGCTAGTGAAATTTGACATGCAAAGGTAATTACAACTATACTTGATATTTTATGTCTTTGTGATTACTATGACTATTATGCCTGCATAGTTCATATTAAATTATGTTATTTAAAATGTTGACCCTAGTAAGTATCACGTATACCTCTCGTCACTAGTTCTTCGAGATTAGGCGGGATACTCACTGGGTACATATCTGTTTATGTACTCATGCTACGCTTCTGTACTTAATTGTACATGCTCTGAGGCAGGTGCATCTTGGAATTTATCCGGAGCTCGTCCCTGACGTATACTTGGTGTGGACTTCTCGGTGAGTTGCTTTCCCTGACGTATCTCTCTGGCAGCACCTTGGAGTTCCTATTTTCTTTTGCTATGTCTGTATTACTTTTCTTCAGACAGTAGGGCAAACTTGTATTTTCTTTTGGATACTCGTTGCTATTAGATGCCCGTATACCTGTGATGCCAGTTCCTGGCATGCCTACCTAGTGGATACTCTATTCTTTTGGGTTGTAATTATCGGTGGTGATTACTATATTTATTGCTCACTTTGGTCGTCTAGGTCACTAATATACTTCGAATTTATGCTTTTGAAAGAAAAACCTCTTAAGTATGGTGAATTGTTTTATAAATTAAAAAGGGATCACTAGTAAATTAAGGGTGGCTTGCCTGACATCGTAGTTGGGCGTCATCGCGACCTAAATTGGGATTTGGGTCATGACAATGACTTATGGTACTTTGGACTGTTTGAAGGCCTGGTTTGCCAAGTTTACTTTGGGCCTATCCAGACTCCCTATAGTATAAAATTGCTTATTTCTATAATTCATTTATGGTCTGTAATAATAATTCTTGTAAATAGATTGAGAATATTAGTAAAAAAGGGGAGGGATTTTCATATAATTTTTGTGAGGCAATTGCGTAGAAATCATGCTCTTAAGATTACTATGACTATTTGCTTGCATTAGGAATCATACTCTTAGGATCATTTGTGCATTAGAAAACATGTTCATAGGAATCATACCATTTGTTCTAAAACTTCTGCTTTCTAAACTTCTGCATACATCATGTCTGCTTAAGAATCCTGTCACTAAGGTGCTATTAACCTGTCTAAAAATCATGATCATTCTCTCATGTGCATTAGAAATCATGTTTTAGGACTTTTATTGCACTCGCCTAAATACCGTGCCTATATCGCATAAAATCAGTAGCAATCCTATCTATAAGAGTAAGTTTAAAAGCAGTCCCAATATCTAGATAACATGTTTATAAAGATGAATATATAAAATAAGTTTTGTAATGTTCAGCACCTAGACAGCATGCCTATATGACATAATGAACGAACTGCCTGTTTAAAATACGTTTATTAGTCGATTATGACCCTGATTGACAATTAGATATCCCTTTATAGGATATCTCATATCCACGCCTAGTCAAGCCTGTAGGATAATCAAACACTTGCAAAATGGTAAAACTATGCTTTGTTTAATTACTTGTGAACTGCCCAAATTCAGCAATCCCTAAAATCAGTAAGCAAACTGATTAGATCTCCACTACTTTGATTTAAGAAGATGCTACATATATTCCATTTGTCATGCTCACCTAAATATCCTGCTTTAGGACTCTTAAAGTATCTGAAATACTGTTGTTTGAGATGTGCAATTGACTGCTTATTTGTGGAGGTAAATGTAAGCCCCCTTAATTGCTGCTTTACCTGACAGTCCAACTTGTTTAAAATTGTCGCTTAGATTTTCTCCTTTTAAGCACTTTAGAAGAGTCTAGAACTGCCTTAATTAGAGGTTCTAAACACCTCCAGGGCCATAAGAAAGGGACGGGCAATGCATGCATAGAGTACGTTAATTAGAATCACTTACATAACCACTAAGGGGATGGTAATTGGGTAGTAAGGGATATGGTGACCTGTGCACTAATGCCACGTGTAACCGCTCTAATTGAGAAAAGTTTACCGAGTATTACACATAACTGATCCTATAGGCTAATAAACCTAGGACCCATTTATTCCCATTTTTCTGTAATCCATATGTGTGCTTACACTGCTTTATTTGCTTAATGACTAATTCACCAAAAATGAGTTTGGCCGGGACCTACCGTTGCGGACCTCGAGGGGTGCCTAACACCTCCCCTCAAGGTAATTTCAAGCCCTTACCTAATCTCTGGTAATGTAAACCGGTTTCATGAGTTACTTGCATTAGGTGCCCTAAAGCAACTTAAATCCGTTAGGTGTGTCACGCCCCGAACCTGGGGAGACGTGGCTAGAACATACATAGGTCGAGTTAGCTGGATTCATTCTTTTTTTATCTATTATGGTCCAAAATGGCCACAACTTGTAATGCATAACTATGAGTGGGCAACATTGTGTCAATAAATTATCGATTTTAAAACATGAATACATACGTCAAGGCCTCTGGCATACTGTACAAACTGAATTTATGTTTACAAAGTCTCTAAGATTATTTGACATCAAATGGAATAGGGTATCGACCTACCCATAACTCTGTAGAAAAACTCTGACACGATGACATAGACTCAGCTGCACTCCGAATGAGGTGGAGTCTTACCGATCCTTCACTGAATGGGAATATCGTCTACTACGAGGGATCGTCAAACTGGTTGTCTATACCTGTGGGCATGAAATGCAGCGTCCCCAGGCAAAAGGGACGTCAGTACGAATAAAGTACTGAGTATGTAAGGCAGGAAAGCATAAATATGAACAATAATGTAAGAGACATAGAGAAGATACAACATGTAACATCTGAGTGCCTCTGAGGGCAACTGACATGAAATGCATGATACATAAATATATACACATACTTTTAAAACCATACGCCTCTGTGGGCATCATCATCATCATATCGTACCCGGCCTCGAAGAGGACTCGGTAAAAACGTACCCGGCCACGTAGAGCTCGATAAAACCCAACTGACCAGTGGTTGCACAATAGGTGCCGTACCCGGCCGACTATAGCGCGGCTCGGTAGAGTAAAATAGATACTATATATAATGAATGCTGGACTCATGGAATCACGCTCTAAACCTTTCGGAGTGACGTAAGGTAGTTGCACCTTCGATTAACATTATGGACATCATAGCATGAATATGAACTTCAGTAGGACTTAAGGATCATACATACTTTCTTAGAATAACTTTGTAAGGAAAGAACAACATGGACAACCTTAGTTGCTAGGAGTAGATTCATTATGAAATAGCATATCGTTTACGTTCGTTTTACTTTAGATCATGCCAAAAGAATGAAGGAAGAGCCTTAACAAACCTGTGTCGCAAGTGATCAGACCAATTAAGCAAACCCAAAAGGTCGTAACCTTCATTTACCAATTTCCCTAGCTCCTCTGTTTCTGAGTTAGAACAATCAAGATTATACTTGCGCCCGAAAACAGAGCACATCATATTGTTTAGAGAAGCCAGAGAAATATGGAGTCCGTCAACCATCTTTTCCTTCACTATTTCAAGTTGGCTTCTGAATTCTACGAAAACAAAGATATGTACTTCCAAGTTTCACAACATTTCTTTCCTTTCTTTTGTTTAAAAGAAAGTTCGCAAATATTTCTTCAATGTATCAATTTATGACAAAGCTGAGTAAACAAAAACCCTTCAGCCACTGTTCTGTCACCTGAACTATGTGATGCCACTCAAACTAAAAGGTGGAACAAACAAAGTAGACAGCTCATACTTCCTTCGTTGGTACTAGAACGTGTTCCCTAGATGTTGCATATGACCCAAGTTGTTTTGGTAATGGATGAATGAACACTCACAGTCAACGTAATGAGATAAAGTTTAGCAGAACCTAACACACTTCAAAGTATTGCAGTTGCAGAGGAACAACCAAGTCTAGCTCAATAGAAATACAAGTTACCTGGTACCATCTCTAAGCCTTTTTGTTTTTTTTTTCCTTGCAATTGCTATATGACTCACATTAATGTGTATATGAATCGCCCAATACATTTTCATGTGGCTTCCACGTGGGGGCGGGATGAGTAATGTTAATCTTTATCCACTTATTAGGTAATTAAGTAGTGTCTCGTAACCCCTAAGCCCTGTCTCAATTCTTGCACGAGGCTAAGCCTGCCTCCCCATCTACATAAGGCTAAGCATTGCCTTCTCTTTGCACGAGACTAAGCCCTGTCGCAATTCTTGCATGAGGCTAAGCCCTGCCTTCCCATCTGCATAAGACTAGCATTGCCTTCTCTTTGCATGAGACTAAGCCCTGTCTCAATTCTTGCATGAGGCTAAGTCCTGCCTCCCTATTTGCATAGGCTAAGCATTGCCTTCTCTTTGCATGAGACAAAGGCTTGTCTCAACCCTTGCATGAGGCTAAGCCTTGCCTCTCCATCTGCATAAGGCTAAGCATTGTATTCTCTTTGCATGAGACTAAGATCTATCTCAATTCCCGCATGAG
The DNA here is from genome assembly GCA_005239505.1 of Nicotiana paniculata. Taxonomy (NCBI): domain Eukaryota; kingdom Viridiplantae; phylum Streptophyta; class Magnoliopsida; order Solanales; family Solanaceae; genus Nicotiana; species Nicotiana paniculata. The sequence goes on along the minus strand of MDKI01074436.1, from coordinate 10,519 downwards.
GCTAAGCCCTGCCTCCACATCTGCATAAGACTAAGACCAATTATCCGCATAATTAAGAATTGTCCTAAATTATTTAGAATGCTACTTACTTTTTAACACACTTTATAACTTACTATTATGGCCATGTAGTACCATATTAAAATAAATACATACAATATTATTTAAAACATCCATGTTAAATAAACTAAATAGCTATATGCATAGGAAGTAAGAGCAATGGGTAAATATTTTACCAAGAATCAACTAGAGTAAAAATAATAGTTATCGAATATATAGTATACTAAAAAAAAAAAATTTAAATAAAACAGAAATATTAGTCTACTGGACAATAGCCTATCACGTAATAAAAACCAACAAAAACTAATGATGAGATTGAACATAAGACTCCTTAAGTGTTTGGAAATTGAAATAACTAATAAAAGGATGATAAATATGATTTTAATAAACTAAAATTTTGCCTTTAGTTTAAAGCTAAAAATAGACCCATAATAAGATATGAACTATATTAAAGAAGCCAACGTACTACTCAAATGCCAATTAAGGCATTTTCATGTAAAAGAAAATAAACAACGGGTCTTCTTTATCTTCTCCTACAGGAAAGACTAGTGTTTATAGTAATCAAATAAGTAAAGCATATCTTGAGCACATAAGTAGAAAAAAGGCGTATGAACAAGTATCACATAATTATCTCATATAAACAGTACAAATTTTCGTACGCTTAATTCTTAAAATGATAAAAGATAATCTTTTTTTTCTTGTGAGAAAATAATTTCCATCTTTATAATAAAGAAAATCTCATAAACTTTCTCATATTATATATGCGTAAAATTTAAAGCATATTAGAAAGTAATAATATTAATAACTATATAAAATCATAATTTTCAAATTTTTTTATAAAAATATTCCACTCAAAATATCATATCAAATGTATATGACGGTATCAAGGTTGCAAACTTACGGGATCCTATAATAACATAGTCATGAATCCTCTATAATCTCATGAATGGTCTTAATCCCTTCGAGCCCATATGGGTTACTACGACTTATCCCAATATTAAAGTACGGGATGTAACACGGTGACGACTCTTCAATTTTCATACCCCTTCCCAAAGGAAACGAGTTGTCCCAAAGCATGTCGAAACCCTGACTCCGTGAAAGGGGAAAAAGGGGGCGCGACACTGCGCAATGAGCCTACGGACAGTTCCTCTGCTGAGTCTGATGCGGGAAGCCAGGGTTCCGAGCCATCCTATTCACCTACCCATCCGACACCTATTGATATAGATGACGATAACGTCCCGGATGACAGTAGAGGAGGTGACACTCATGTGGGTGGTCTTGAAAGGACAAAGAAGGAGGAAATGTGGGAGGATAGATTCATTATCTTGATGGCGTTCAACGGATTCAGGGAGTTGTGGCCAAAAAAGTCGCTCATACTGGAGCGACAATTCTTGATGAAGGATTTGGATATTAATAATCTGTTGTTATCCAATTTTATCCTCATATTTTCCAAAATACATATATACTTTCAAAATAGCATTTTTTCATCATTATTTAGTTCACAAACTTATACAAGCATTTTCTATAATTTTCCATAATTTTTAGAGCTTTAAATTAATTTTCTTGCATTTAAATTATATAAATATTTAGTAATTATCCCTTTATATTATTTTGTGATGACTTAGTTGCCCAAAATTATTATTTTGCACCTATAATATGTGTTTTGAATATTTTATTTTATTTTATATAATTACATTAGAATTTTTAAGCTATTTATCTAATTTTGCAATAATGGCCTATATTCATACATAAAGGCTCTTCATTTTATATTATTTGTGTCAAAATAGTATTTTTCGTATTTTTATAATACAAAGTTATTATTTTAAGCATTTCAGGGCATAAATAATATTTTTATTTTATTCATTAAGCATTTTTATAAATTATTTTGATAATTTTAGGGTATTTAAATAATAGCCCAAATTCTACCTATTTTCGGACCCAAATCAACCCAGCAGCCTAGCCCAATTACCCCAAACCCAAAACCAAACTACCCTTCTAAAATACTCGGCCGGCAACCCGTTAAATGACCCGCCCAACCCCATTCTTTCATCTTGGCCGTTGACCTCACATGATCAACGATTCTAATAAACCTACCCGTTTTTATATTACCCCTCAACCTAAACACTAAAGACCCATTTTCCCCTGCCCAGCCGCCTCACCAAAAGTAGAGTACCTGGAGCACGCAAATCATACTCAGAAATACACACTCCGAAGATTATCCAACCACTTCTTCCAAAGAAGAGGAATCCTGTATAGAAGGACTCCGGATCTGGGGTTATTACAGTGTGTCGATGCCAAGGAAGCATCCAAATTGCTCAAAGAGATACATGCCGGAACTTGCGGATCACACGTGAATGGCTTTGTCTTAGCTAAGAAGATATTAAGAGCAGGATATTTTTGGATGACTATGGAAACGGACTGCATCAAGTATGTCCAAAAGTGTCATCAATGCGAGGTACTTGCTGATATGATACGAGTGCCACCGAATGAACTCAATACAACAAGTGCATCTTGGCCCTTCTCCACTTGGGGGATGGATGTCATCGGTGCATGGACCCGCTTATTTGAATAGGCATAGGTTTATTTTAGTGTCCATAGACTATTTCACAAAATGGGTTGGAGGTCGTCGCAGATTTCGTTAGGGATCGTATTGTTTGTGGATTTGGGGTGCTAGAATCAATCATCACCGACAACGCCGCCAACCTTAACAGTGATTTAATGAGATCTATGTGTGAAACCTTCAAGATCAAGCATATGAATTCCACAGCATACAGGCCACAAATGAATAGGGCTATGGAAGCCGCCAACAAGAACATCAAGAAGATATTGAGGAAGATGGTAGATAATCAAAAATAATGGCACGAGAATTTACCATTTATCTTACTGGGATATCGTACCATGGTTCGCACATCAACTGGGGCGACTCCCTATTTACTGGTCTATGGCACCGAAACCGTTATTCCCGCCGAAGTAGAAGTCCCTTATTTGAGAATCATACAAGAGGCCGAACTCAGTGATGCAGAATGGATACGAAGTCGCTATGAACAACTGGCTCTCATTGACGGGAAAAGAATGAATGCGGTAAGTCACAGTCAACTTTACCAAAACAGAATGTCTAGAGCTTTCAACAAAAGAGTCAAGCCCAGACTGTAACGACCCGACCGGTCATTTTGCACTATCGGAACCCGTTTCCCTAAATGAAACTTCCCGTAGCGGCTTATTATGATTTATGACTTACGGGGGGCGGGTGGTCCGGGATTGAGAAATGTTTAGAACAATATTGGAACACTTGGTTCCTTAAGGTTGGCCTTTAAGACTAAAGTTTGACTTTGATCAACATTTTAAGTAAACGACATCGAAATCGAGTTTCGATGATTCCGGTAGCTTCGTATGATGATTTTGGACTTGGGTGTATGTTCGGAATGGGTTTTGGATGACCCGGGGGCGTTTCAGCGCCCAATATCGAAATTAGAGTTTCCTTAAGTTTGAAATTTGGTTGGGAATGTGTTTTTGTGTTATCGAGGTACGAACGGAATTCCGAGACTGGGAATAGTTTCGTTATGTCATTTATGACTTGCTTGAAAATTTTGGTGTTATTCCGAGTAGTATAGGCCAGTTCGGTGCATTGAAAGCGAATTTTAGAACTTTAAGTTCAAAGTGTAATTCAATTTGGTTTTGGGGTTGAATTCTTAGTTCCGTTGTTGTTTTTCACGTTACGAAAATTCGAGCGAGTCCATATCATGAATATAGACCTACCAGTGCCTTTGGACGGGGTCCCGAGGGGCTTGAGTGAGTTTCGGTCCCCTCGGAGTTAAATTCAACAACCAGATTTTTCACTAACTGGTTTCCTTTAGTGCGATCGCATGTGCACTGATGCGATCGCATAGAAGGAACTGGGCAGGGGCAGTGAATTCCCTGTGCGTTCACACAAAAGGCACCGCGATCTCGATGAGTTGGGCTCCTGACCCAGTGAGATCGCACACCCCATCCGTATTCGCACAAGAGCCCAGCCTTAGGCCAACCCAGCTATTCCTTAGCCTGTGCATTCGCAGGTCTCTCTCCGTGTTCGCACAGAAGGCCCATGATGGCATGGTCACTTAAAGCTTTGCGATCGCACTGCCCAGGCTGCGATCGCATAGAGTAGACCACTGGGCAGTGTGTTTTTATAACAGGATTTAATTCATTTCCTCATCTTCTTCTTCTTCCTTGGGATGATTTTCAGTATTCAACAGGGGCAAACGACCTAGTTATTGAAGGTAAGTAAATTCTACTCTAATATTAGCTTCATGCATGGATTACAAGCTAAATTAACTACCTCAATTAGTGAAAACTAAGGATTTGAGGTAGTAACCTAGGGCTTTTGAAAATGTAGAAAATTACCCGTCAATTATTAATGAAATCGAGTGAAAATCATGTATTAATGATCCTTAGGCTATGGGTGAGTGTTTCCTTCGAGAATTTTTGGAATCCGAGCATGCGGGTCTGGGGGTTGGATTTTAGGATTTCTTCAAGAATGATGAATTTGGCTAAGTAGTAGAATAATTTCATGCTTTGAGTATAAATTGATATATTTGTATAACATTTGGCTAGTTTCGAGTCCGTAGGTGTCGAGTTTGGAGTTTCGGGCGCGTTCTTGACCCGGAAAGTAGGTTCGACACGAGGTGAGTCTCCTTTCTAACCTTGTAAGAGGGAACTGTCCCCCTGGGTACTTTAATTGACTATGTGCTAATGTTGTGGGGGATACGTACACGCAAAGTGATGAGAGTCCGTACGTAGCGACTATTATTGTTATGTCCGGGTAGTTAGGCCTACACCATGCCTTATGTTTTTCCTTGAAATGAACTATATGCGTAGTGAATTAATGTTACATGCGGCTTGTTTCCCTAAAATCATGGAATTTAAGTAAATTAAGTAATTGTTCATGAAAAGTAATTTATAAAGAATAAATGTGTGGATTGTGTGTGCATGTGACCGCTTCGCAATTTACATTCCGCGAGCGGAGTTTTATTTCCCCCACTCTCATGGGAGTGAGCCGTACACCACGTCGATATTGAAAGATATATATTATGGTTTGGGCCGTTCGACCCTCGGTAGTGCACATATATGATCATTATGATGGCTCAGGCCGGTTGTCCTTATCCTGTATGCGCATGTTAAATTGTTGATGATTCCTTTTTATGGATTTTGAGTGGTCAGATATATTTAAAGGAAAGAAAAGATTAATGAAGTACAAATTGTACATTTACTTCCAGTATTTATTTGAATTACTGCCATTTTTAATGTTTACTACTTTTATCATCCTTGTATGTCTGTTACTGATATTATATCTTATTAATTATTCTGTTGGACCTTAGTGAGTGTCAAGTCGACCTCTCGTCATTACTTCTTCGAGGTTAGGTGGGATACTCACTGGGTACATATTTGTTTATGTACTCATGCTACGCTTCTGTACTTAATTGTACAGGTTCTGAGGCTGGCACATCTGGTTATCAGACCGGAGCTCGATTCTGATCGTAGTTGGACCTGACTTCACGGTGAGCTACTTCTCCTGACGATCCTCGGTGGCACCATGGAGTTTTCTTTTCCTTATTTTCCCGTCTATTTCTTTCAGACAGTGGGACTGTATATTATATCTTTTGTATATTCTGTTAGTATGCCCGTAGGACTTGTGACACTAGTTCCTGGCACACACGTGGTGGTTATGTTGGTTTGCGGGTCCGTATATATATATATATATATATATATTGGCTCACTCCTCTTTACGACTGCTTCTGGTTAAAAATGGCTTACTATCTTTTTCAACTAATGTTTTGAAATTTAAAGCTTGACACGTGTTGGCATGTTTAATCAAGTATGGGAAAACTCCTTAGTAATTTGAGTGTGGGCTTGCCCAACCCCGGTGTTAGGCGCCATCACGATCTGAGTTAGTATTTTGGGTCGTGACATAGACAGTTCACATCGGGGCAGCTGGTGCTAAAATGGATCTTCCCGCATCAAGATGAAGCCAAAGGGAAATTTTCACCTAATTGGAAAGGGCCCTACATGGTTCACAGAGCACTAACAGGAGGAGCGCCAATACTTGCAGAAATGGACGGAGAAATTTGGCCAAAACCTATCAACTCAGACGCAGTCAAGAGATACTATGCTTAGATTGTTTACATTTCTTTATCTAATGTAACTGAACTACGCTTGACCTGATTCCCGTTTAAGAGAGGATACGTAGGTAGCCTTGTGTGTTCGGTCACATCTCAATAAAATCTTCATTTTGCCATGGTCAGAAACTAGGGCAGAATTTTGAGGAGGACCCTCAAAATTCTGATGCAAGTCCTGCCAACTTCGTCATATGCAGAACAATCAAAGAATTGCTTTTAAACTAGGGCAAAATTTTGAGGAGGACCCTCAAAATTCTAAAGCAAAGAAGTCGCAATGTCTCAAAACATCTAACTTACTTGATATTGCATACTACTATATTTCAAATAACTACATTCATCAAATGCATGCATATTTTCTCGAACACTTTATTTTTATAAACAGCTAGATGCTGCCTAGGTAACTCAAAACAGGATCTCAAGGCAGGAGGAATGGAAAAACAAGAAGGCAAAAGCATATACCAACCTCCCCCACAAAACTCACAATTTTTCTTTGGATGCAGGCATAGTAAGACAATAACATCTGCAGACACACCATGTCATTACCTTCAAGATAGCAAATTATCCATCCCAAGCATCTCTAGCTAAGAAATACTCTACTTTCTCACTATCACTCATCGTTTCTTGCATGGGGCTAAGCACTGCCTCAGTCATTGCATAAGGCTAAGCACTGCCTTTCCTTGCATCGAGACTAAGGACTGTCTCCTCTTCTTGCATGAGGCTAAGCATTGCCTCCCTAATTGCATAAGGCTAGGCACTGCCTTTTCTTACATCGAGACTAAGCATCGTCTCCTCTTCTTGCATGAGTCTAGGCACTGAATTTCCTAAGGATAAGCATTGCCTTGTCCTTGCATAAGACCAAATGCTATCTCCATTACGCTAATTAAAACCTAGCACTATCTTTCATTCATATGGGACTAAGCATTGCCTAAGCTCTGTCTTGTTTTACTTCGCATACAACCAAGCATCATATCTTTGCATCTCATCGGCTGAAACATCACCATTTTGTCCAAAGGCCATAGTACGAAGGCATCATCCTCATAGCCCAAAGACACCATTCCATGGCCTGAGGATCTCTCAATATTGCACATCATTATTCAAAGGTGTCATAGTTCAAATGCACCATTTTCATGGCCCGAGAACATCATTTCATGGCCTGCAAATCCCTTATCACATGATCATGGCCCAAGACGTCATGGTCTAAGGACATCATCCTCACCGTCCAAAGACAACTTTCATGGTCCAAAGGGAATTTGAATCATGTTTAAATTCTCGCAATATACTTTCATGCATCGTGCTTTAAGTTTTGCAGGTAATCCAAGAAGTAACTGTTCACCTAACGGGAGCAATCTTCGCTCTGATTTCAGTTCAACGTTCACATCCTGCAATTATTTCGAACGCAACCAATTACCATCAGTTACCCACTTTTACTTGATAACCGTTCAGATACTCATTCTGAGATACATCTGTAACGTTTCAGACTCACATTCACGATTTTGTATAAGCTCATCTGATAGTGTCCTACCCCAAAAGAACCATTTTCGAAACATACGACCGTTCCTATAACAACTCCATCAGTTCAGTTCACCGTTGGATCCAGAACTACACCCGACCTGATTCCCGTAACACCAGGGATATGTAGGCAACTCAGGAACAAGGGTTAGGCCTCCATTTTTTAAATCACCTCACTCGGTTAAAATCGATCATCATTTTTTTACCCGATAACTCTTTCATCATTCCCGGGTAAAGAGGGGTATCTGTACCCAATTTTGCCCTCATATTTTCCAAAATACATATATACTTTCAAAATAGCATTTTTGCATCATTATTTAGTTTACAAACTCATACAAGTATTTTTTATAATTTTCCATTATTTTTAGAGCTTTAAATTAATTTTCTTGCATTTATATTATATAAATATATAGTAATTATCCCTTTAAATTATTTTGTGATGACTTAGTTACCCAAAATTATTATTTTTCACCTATAATATATGTTTCAAATATTTTATTTTATTTCTTATAGTTACATTAGCATTTTTAAGCTATTTATCTAATTTTGCAATAATAGCCTATATTTATACATAAAGGCTCTTCATTTTATATTATTTGTGTCAAAATAGCATTTTTTGTATTTTTATAATATAATTTAATTATTTTAAGCATTTCGGTGCATAAATAATATTTTATTTTATTCATTAAGCATTTTTATAGATCATTTTGATAAATTTTGGGGTATTATAGCCCAAATTCTACATATTTTCGGACCCAAATCAACCCAGCAGCCTAGCCCAATTACCCCAAGCCCAAAACCAAACTACCCTTTTAAAATACCCGGCCGACAATCCGCTAAATGACCCGCCCAACCCCATTCTTTCATCTTGGCTGTTGACCTCACATGATCTACGATCCCTAATAAATCTACCCATTTTTATACTACCTCTCACCCTAAACCCTAAAGACCTATTTTCCCCTGCTCAGCCGCCTCACCATTCTCTCATCTCTCCACCCGCCTCTGTTAAACCCTAGCCGCCATATCCCTAACCTTCTCCGATTCCAACCCATACATGGAATCAATCCATGATTTACTTACCTATTTTGTGATACTCTACTATTATACACATGTCTATGGTGTTACTTAGTTCTTGCCCTATTTTTGGCAAGAACTACTTCTCAAGAACGAGACCGATTTACCTTGATTATGTGAAGATCTGGACGATTTTTCGTCTATATACACGCTATAATGAACGATTCTTGCATTATTGATTCGATTCAACCGTTAGTCCCAACTAGGGTTTGAGATTTTCACTTTTCCTTTACTTTTTTTCGATTACATGTGATATTCTTTCATTTCTTGTGTTTGACTGATGAATTTTCCTTATTTTTTGTTTAATCTACTGTATTTCCTTATTTTATGTGTTATTTGCCCTAAAACTGATTCTAATTTATTTTGCATGCTATATTTCACTTATTTTGTGTTTGATATACCGTATTTCCTTATTTTATGTGTTAAATCTTCTTTTATATAAACCCTTCCCTAAATCCCCTTGAACAAACTTTTTAATCTCAAAAAACCACTGTTATTGTTCTCACTACTCTCTTGTTTCACTCACTCACCCATGGTTACACTCGAATATTCTCTAAAACTATTGAATTATGGGCCAACTGAAAGCCAAGGACGCTAAACGACCTCCTCCGGTGCAAGCACTGCTCGGAGCCCATTCTCGAGGCTCTTGTGAACTCTGAAGCATCGGAGACCTAGGGTTTTTGCTATTATGCTCTTTATTACTCTTTTGATATTGCTACTGGTTAGTGCTTTAAACCCTTGCAATGTTAAATTTCTTTCTTTCTTTCTGCATATCTATATGTGTTTGAACTACCTAAGCATGATTTAACTATGATTATGCTTAATACTCCTTTGTCATTCTATGATAACTGAACACATGAGATAGTTTACTGCTTTGTCCTTAGTTTGTGCTAGGCTAATGTGTATTTTTCACTACCGTTTGCACTTCTATGTTGATTGTTTATTTTTCTGGAATGATATTTGTATCTCTAGCATCTAAATATGTTCAGTTTCGAGCTTCAATACAAGTCAATTTTATATGAATCTGACTACTGTGACCATTTGTTGTTAATTATAGAATCTCTGCATATTTTGTTTTGGATACTACCACAAGTCTATGGAAATCACCCCCATTTTGAATGAATCCTTTAGTGCTAAGTCATGTGTCTGCTTGACTTCTCTTTGTGTACTAGTCCCAACTATTTGGAATACTACTTTAAAGTTTGCTCTAAACATGTTTCCTTGCTGGCCTGATTTTTAAGATAAATACTCCATTTTTCGGTCAACCATGATTTTTCTTCTATGTTTCCTCAGTATGCCTTTGGTTCATTTGCTACCCTGTCCTTTCAGTTATAATCACAATATGTGTTCCTCATCATGTCTAAATACTGATTAAAATGGCACTAGGATGTATACTTAATTTAATTTGGATCTTTAGGTCTCAACTAATTTAACTTCATGCATTTGTACATGATAATCTATGTATGCATGTAAACCTGTTTCTTCTTGTCACACCTCCTTTTTATACACCCCAAGGGGGTATGAGAGTTTTTCCAATTAAAGTGATATTATTCGAAATGAGATTATTTTATTTATTAGAGTCGCCACTTGGAATAGTTTATTTGGTGTCCCAAGTCACCGGTTTATCTTAAACCCAAATCGAGGAAAATTTTATTTTTGAAAGTTTGCGAACCAGAAATTCTAGATAAGGAATTCTGTTAACCCGGGAGAAGGTGTTAGGCAATCCC
>ML324482.1:688-38525 GCA_005239505.1 Nicotiana paniculata | reverse complement strand
CAGAAAGCCATCACCCCCCTTACCCAGAGAATATGAATTATGTGTCAAATTATGGAAGCCAGAAACAAGGGGGGCAGAATTAGGGTCAGCAAGCTCAACGCTATAGGCCACCTCACCAACAGCAGAACAGTGGAACAGGTGATTCTCAATATGTCTTTCTTTTAATGTATTCTTCAGTTAAAACATAAACAAGACTTTTCTTCTATTAACTATGAACTTCTCCTTCTTTTTTGAAAAAGAACGATTTAGGAAATCAGGGCAGAAAACCCTCAATTTCATTGGGAGCTAGATGTATAGTTTATGACTAATGTGCAATAATTTTTTTATGGCTTGCACTGTACAGAAGATCAATGTGGCTCATTCTAGAAAGAGCCTGATAGAAAATTCAAACAAGGGATTTTCACATAAATATTCACTGTGTATCTTTTTTAATCAGTACATATAGATTATACATTGATTAGATATAATTATACATATATTGTCCATGAATTATATACTATTATATATCTGCTGGATATTTTTCGCTTAAGTGATTAGGTGGGTGGATATATGAGTTGAGTGAAGAAAATGGAAGCATGTGTAATACTGCGTAAACAATTTGGAATCTTTACCCAAATAGTCAGTCAAATTTATTGTATTTTTTCTATCCGATATATACAAGTTACACGATGATTATATATAATTATACATATAGTGTATAAATTATACACACACACATATATATATATATATGTGCCGCTATTTTAAGTTTAAACACTTGGGTGGGCGACTATTTAAATTAATTAATGAGGAATTATCAGAAATCACTATTGTTTTTGTTATATATAATTTCCCATAGGTTGGGAGTGTTGTATCACTTCAAAAGATATTGTCAATGATATAACACAAGGGTAAAGATTACCCTTTCAAACTAGATGAGGTAGCAAGGTGATGACAAAAAATAGATTTACCTATCACAAACAAAAGCTCCTAGTTTACAAAAAAACTTGCCTTGTCATATTTAATTCTAATGCTTGGAATTTGGTTTTTGTCCAAGTGAAATGGGCCTTTGGCTGCTTTGGGGAGCTGCTGCCCAGAAAAGAAAAATGCACCAGATTGTGCTTTTGACGTCATTTTTGCCAAAATATCTGCTAGATGGTTAGCTTCTCTATAGCAATGGAGAATATCAATATTAGAAGTACGTCTCAGTTGAGCTATTTTCTCTGTGATCATAGCCATTTTGTAGTTGCTCTCTGTCTCCCTCTTTAGCAAATCAGCAAGAATTAGGGAGTCCAATTCTAGAGTGAAATCAGTATAGTCATTCTCAATACTCTAGGAGATGCCAAAAAAAACTGCATTTGCTTCCGTAGTGTTATGGTTGTTGCATCTATAAGGGACCGAATAGGCCATGATAATTTCACCACTGTCATTTCTTAAAACACCTCCCAAACCAGCGCTTCCATCTATCTTGTTGAAACTTCCATCCGTGTTAAGCTTCAGTTTCCCATCGTGGGTTTTTGCCATTGCACGACCATAAGACTTTGCTTGGGGTGTAATCTTACAACTGTATCACATAGCCTGTTCCATGGCATTTGGGAGTCACACTTTGGATATGTTTTGTGAAGAGCAACTTTCACATTCCAAGTGATTTGTTGTTGCAGTTTATATAAGTTAAATTTTTTCTGTTCACCATACCTGCAAGCATAATATTCTTTCCACATAACCCAACATATAATAATGGGGGTAATGTTTAAAACCTGTTTATGAACAACATTTAAATATCTAGTATTCCACCAATTATTTAATATACTTCTAATAGGGTAGGGGTGATAGCTAATGCCAAGTTGAGAGCCAAACAATTTCCAAGCATAACTGGTTGCCTGTCCTTCAACAAAAATATGGTGCATATTTTCATAGATAGGGTTCTCACAGCAGTTATACCTAGAAACAATTTGTCTCCCAAACCTAGAAATAACTTCATCAAAGGGGAGCTTTCCATTCCAAAGCCTCCAAACCAAAAAGGACATGTTAAAAGGAACACTAAGATTCCATAACTTACCCATGAGTTGTTGTTTAGGTCTAGAATTTTTTACCATATGCCAAGCTGTCTTGTTAGAATATTTGTCGTTCTCCGTAAGATCCCAGTAGATTTTATCTTCTTTGTCTTCGCTTCCAATGTCAATGCTAAAATTATGATTGATCAGATGTTCAGGAAGAACATCATTCAGCTTATTCACATCCCACCTACCTTCTGAGATGAAATCACTATTGTTTAGTGGTTATTAACTTCCTATAACTACCATATACATAATTACTTCCTTAGCTACTATTCAGTTATTACGGTAGTATATTCGCGCTGATGTATTCATGAATACAACAGCAAAAAAGTCTAAAAATCAGGGCAGTCCAGTTGTACGTGCATGTATTCGCGCCATGTATTCATGAATACAGCAGCAAAAAGCGCCTAAAATCATAGCAGTCCAGTTGTGCGTGCATGTATTTACATGTATTCACGCTGCTATATTCATGAGTACATTTACGGCAATCACCTTAAAAATAAGTATGTCCAGCTGTATAATAAATAATATCAATTAGTGTGATACACTCCTAATATAACTTGATAAAATCAATTCTAACATGCCTCATTATCAATTCAATTAATTAGAATGATTTTTCAGTTGTATATAACTTTTGGATTTAGTGTGTTCCAATATTTTTTTTTACTGTTGCATTCATTAGATTCATTGTTTGTATTTACTGTAATTGCTATTTTATATTTAGTATATTCAAATATATTTGTATTAACAATATTTTAGTTATTCCTAATACATGTGATTACTGTTGTATTCAGTATATTTTACTGGTTGTATTCACTGTATTTCTATTTCTATTTAGTGTACTTTACTATATTTTAAAATTAAATATATTCACTATTTATATTTTGTTCTATTTTAATATTTGTATTCAGTGTGTTTATATCTTGTATTCATGCATATTGTATCTACAGTATACTTGAATACATATGTATTCAGTTGTATTAAGAAAATGTATACCTTCAAAATACACAAACACATGCCAAAAATATGTATTTATAAAAAAATATAATGTTTTGACTGAATTTGTACATAATTCAATACACAGAGAAGGGTAAAAAATATTCTTTTACTATGCAAAAAAAAGATCATATATATACTATATGTCCATAAAAAACCCCGACGTTATAAAACTGATACAAAAATACCTTTTCTCCGTTAGGACCTCCACCATATCCAATATCATCCCACGTGACCTAATATTTTGCTGAATAGATGCCATTGCCACTTCACCCCAGCCCCATTTACCCCTTCCCCCACTTCTTCCTTCACCGCCACGTTCCCCTTCACCCAACCACCATAATCATTACCACCACTACAAACCTCCATCAGCTGCCCAGAAAATTCATATTATTTACATCATTCATATAGCTAAACACACATAGTATATTGCATAATTATTTACTCAACTCTTTTCGGGGCTCAATATCAAATTAAAGTAGACGAAGCCATCGATCTGCAACAATATATTAAGCAGCTCTATGATAAAAAATTTACTTTAACATAATCAAACTAAAAGATAATAATAATAATAATAACAACAACAACAATAACAACAACAACAAATAAATAAATAAATTCAAATGCAATTAATACAGTTTTGCAGACTTAATTTCAACTTCTTTCTTGTCGGTTCTTAAATCGTTAGGCAAATCAACAAAACCCTTTATCCAAATCACAACTGCATTCATCACGATTTAGGCGCAGAGTTCTAATCTCACTATTCACGAGCCGAAAGAATAAAATATAATAACAAAATTGACTACTAAGCGGGAATTACTGGAAGAATAAAAGTAGAGATTGAATTTTTACTTAATTACAAACGAGTAGAAATTTTAAAAAAACAGATAAAATAATCAAATGTACAACTGAACAACAAAAAGGAACGAAAGAGGAATTTGAATGCGATTCACATATTGTTGTTGAAGGATATGTAGCACACATATTATTTTCTTGGATGGTACTGAAACCGAGTTAGAAGAAAGGTCACATGAAGTCTACCTTAGCAAAATATCATGCCACATGTTGGACACGACAGTAAGGGTATATTTGTACATACTATAATATTGAGGACTTTTATAGACCGATAGTATAATGAAGGGTATATATGATCCTTTTTGTATAGTAAAGGAATATTTTTGACCCTTTTCCGTACAATATATTTTATATTATTGTATGTGACTAAATAGCAAAGAAGAGAAGAAAGTTCGTCGGAGATGACGTTTTCCGGCCAAGACTCCTTGTATCGCTTTATTACTTCTTCTATTATAATTTACAATGCTTCCAATTCCACCACTTCTTCCTCTTTTCTCTCTTATTTACCGCGCTAAGAATTCCTCTTTCTCTTCAATCTCGCCATCGCCAATGTATCTCTGTTTCCTTTCTTTTATAAGTTTACGTTCATGTTTTTGATTCCCAGATTTTTAGACTTTATTTCATAATTTGTTTCTCTTTCGTATATCCATGATTCGGCCTATTTTGCTCGAAGAGAGAGAGAAGAAAGAGAGAGAGAAAGAAATTTTTATTTGAAAGAGAATCATGTGTTAATTGAAAGAAAAAGAGAAAAAACATAAATAGGGTATTTCATGCCTTATTTTATACATCAATAGTAGTATATACTATAAATACTTATTTTGCTATAAAATATAAAAGTAACTATAAAAATTAATATTTTAAAATAATTTTAGTTTATAGTAAATAGAGCGTAAAACTTTACTATAGGAGGTAAATTTTTCTTAATGCTTCACGCAATTTTACAAAAGCCCACGAGAGGAGTATAGGCTTTGGCCTAAGTTTTGACACGCTATTTAAACGATAGTCAATTTTTATAATGTGTTTAAAGTTTAGTCAAATAGAGCAAATTCTATAATCTTTTTATTGGAGCAGCTACCTCTTCTTCATCTTCTTAAGACCTGAAAGACTGAAGTTATGTCCTTTTTTTTTCCAAGAAAGAAAATACTTTTTTAGAAATTTAAGTTGTTTGTGCAAGATAAAAAAACACTTTTTGCTGACAGCATAAGCAGAAAATTAGTTTTGTTCAAGATAACTATCCTCACCATAAATATATATTTGGAATTTTTACATTCTTATACACTATTTGAAATTTTATTATCCTCCCTAATCAAGTTTCAATTTAATTACATCCTATATACAAATTTACCAATTATATACACTTTAGGAATTAAATAAGTATCCATTTATATTAGGAATCAATTATTTCCTATCCTTATTCTCTTTCCCTCCCGCGCTCTTTTTCTCTCCATCTCTCTCTCTCTCTCTCTCTACGTTTCTCTCTATCTCTCAATCCCTAATTCCGGTAATGTAGAGCAAAGAAAAAGAGAGCATCAATTCCACCATTGACAGCCATTAAAAACTTTTCGAATTTGGATTTTCAAAATCCATTATTTTGTTTGGATTGGGTGTTGTTGCAAACAATTGGGAATATTATTTGAAGTTTATATCTCAATTTTGAGGGTGTTTTGGTGAAGACTAGACTTGATTTTGGTTGAATTTCAGATTGAAACTCGAAAAAGACGAAGACATGACATACATTATACTTACGAAATTATAGTAAAGTTGTTGAAAAATTGTATTTTGTTGTTTATATATATATATATATATATATATATATATATATATATTGAAGAATATTGTATAAAAATTATATTTAAGTTGTATGATATTGTAGTTATATATAACTAGGTAGAAATAATATATGAAAGTTGTATAATATATAATTAGTTGTATGAAACTTGTATTTACTATGTATAAATCAGATACAAAATATACAAAAGACATATTGTATAAAATTTGTATAGAAATTAAATTTAAGTAGTATGATATTGTAGTTGTATATAACTGGGTAAAAATAATGTATGAAGATGTAGATAAGTTGTATAATATATGATTAATTGTAAGAAAATTATTTTTGTTATGTATAAATCAATTATAAAATATACAAAGGACATATTATATAAAATTTTGTATAAAAATTATATTTAAGTGGAATGATATTTCTGTGTGAACAATGTATGTATATTTATAAAAAAATTATTGTAAACTATTAAAGAAATATTTTAAAAAATTTAAAGCCAGAGAAAGAATTGTTTGTGTTCTCATATAATAAAAGCGTACAAATGTTTTAAATTGTATCTATTAGATCAGAACCAAATTGTTGGATTACAATAGCAATATAATACTCGTAATTAATAAGAAGAAGAAGAGTACAAACTTGATGAATGGTACGAAAATTCTGCTTTCGAATTTCGTATCTTGAGTAGTTTGTGTTTGTTACAAAAATACAGAGAATCGACTAGAAATTGAATTGTTTTACAAGCAATTAAGGCATCAGAAAAATAAGGAAAGAGGAAGGAGAAAAAAAAGAAGATGGTGTAACTGAATACCCTAATTTAAGGCATTAATCATGGATTGTATATAATTCGTAACAAAAATTTATTTAAGGCGGGTAATATATAATATTTGGACAATTTTGGTAAATAAATTTCATATATTGTATAGGAATGAAAAAATTATCCCTTACTGATTTAATTATTTTTTTTTTGGTTTCTAATTTCTACCATTCTTTTAAATCAGATGCATGAATCATATTATAAATTTCCATAATTCTTTTTTGATTTTTTTTTTTTTTTTTGTGTAATGTCTTGTGGCTTTCGGAATTATCTTCTTTTTTTTTTACACTAAGAATGTGTTTGGTATGAAGGAACATATTTTTCGGAAAATATTTTTCAATTTTTTCATGTTTGGTTGACTTAAATATTTTGAAAAATATTTTTCTCGTGAACTCATTTTCCTCCAATTGGAGGAAAATATTTTCCCTATCAAGAAAAGAGAAAACATATTTCAAAACTCTTTTCCAACATTCCTCCCATTCCCCATCCCCACCAACCCACCTCCGCACCACCCCAACCCTACACCACCCCTACCTCCACCCTCACCCTCACCCTAAAATGAAATATTATTAATAGTACTTTGTTTTCATGTTATAGATAGAGTATTTTTTTTTCATCAACAAATAAGTATTTTCTTTTCGCGATATAATTTTTTTTTTCATTTTAACAAAAGAAGTACTTTCTTTTCATGGTGTAGAAAAACTATTTTCTTTCATCAACAAAATTATGTAGGAAAAAATATTTTCTTTCATTTCAACAAAATATTGTAGTAAAAAGTATTTTCTTTTATTTCAACAAAAATTATATTTTTTTTCATGATGTAGAAAAGTATTTTCTTTCATTTCAACAAAATGAGTAATTTATTTTCATGTCGTAAAAATAATACTTTTTTTACCAAAATAAGAATATTTTTTAGTTATGGAGCACAAATTTTAATGTTATTTTTGTGTAAAAAGGTATAGCAACGCATTAATTTTTTTGAGTTTGTATGAATTTTTAGAAGAAAAATTAAATTCTTGAAAAAAAATAGATTCACGAAAATGTTGTGTACTTAGAGCGGGAGGGGGAGGGGGAGCACATAAAACATAGGGACTTGGGGTAAGAGAGGGGGTGAGTAGCATAAAAAATTATTTTCCTAAAAAATATTTACTACTCTCTAACCAAACAGTAAATATATTTTCCGAAAAAAAAATTTCATTCACCAACCAAACAAGGGAAAATAAGCGATAAAATCACCCATTTTCCATGAAAACATTTTCTATGAAAAATATTTTCCTTCATACCATACACACCCTAAAGCAAATTATCTACATCCTTCTTTTGATTATCAATTATCTTCGTACAAACAATTATTTATGATTTCTTATGTTATTCCTTTAAAAATACAAGGCAAGTCTTCTACTATTATGAAGGCGTTGCGTGATAGAATTAGAGAATAAATTGTTGAGAAATATTATCATGTGTGAATGATTTTGCTTATTATTTCATGATGGATTATCAATATATAGTAACTTATGAAATAGACTTCTAATTCGTACTGAATGTCGTGTTATGATTATTCAAATCATCATGTAAACAATAAGTAATTATACTAGATAATATTTTTTTGTAACTATATATGTTATATTGATCTAAATCTTTAATATGTATGTTTATTTTATGTTTTATATTTTAATTATAATAAAATAAATAATAGTAAAAGTCTCTTACAATAAATATTTAAATTTATTTTTCTCTTTAAAATAAATATAAGAATTTTGTATTATTCTTTTTGGTAATTTGACACTCAAAAATACTTTTCAAAAAGCTAGCCAAACATAATTTATTTACCAAATATTATAAAAGGTACTTTTTGAATGAATTGGAGAAACATAATTTTTTTTTTCAAAAGTACTTTTAGAAAAACTAATTTTTGAAATAAATAATTTTTGACAGCTTGGCGAAACAGACTCTTAAAACATTATCCCCACATTTGAAATTTAACTAAAATTTAAACAATCGATATAAATTTCGACTATATTTTAAATAATGGCTATTTGAGCACTTCTCAGTTCTCACTAGATTATATTTGGTTCCATAGCTCCAGAAATCAGAAGAAAGATGGGAAGCTTTCCACTTCCCTCGTCGTCGTCTCTACTGATTTCCAGCTCCTCTTCCATTTCGGGAAGACCATCATCCACAATTTTTTATCCTCACAAACGCTTTAGGCAAGTCTTGTTCCTTCTTTTTTCGTTTTTCTCCGATTATTGCCATTTAATTTTACATTTGGGAAGTTTAACTTTCTCATTTCTATTTCAGAAAGGCGCAAGCATTCTCCATTTCCTGCGATTACTCCTGTTTCGAAGTAAAGCTCTCTTCTTTTATTTCTTTCCCCGAATCATAAATTTTGTATTATTTGCTCCTATATTTTTTCATAATTTTAGGATAATTAATTCCTGCAGAGTTTATTAACATTGTTTTGCTTCCCCATATTTGGAATTTAGATGTATAGCAGGCCTCCTTTTTTTTTTTTTTTTTTTTTTTTTTTTTTTTTTTTTGTGGTGACGGCAAAAAATGTTATGTTACTTAGGTGGGTGGACCTTATTCTGTAGCATATACACAATATAAACCAACAAGTCATTCAGCAACTTTTTACAAATTCTCTCTCTAAAAATGGCGATTCTCTCTCTCGGTGCATGATTACCTTGCGCCTACCATGGGTAAGAGAGCACGTATCCCATCTCAGAGAGCATTAATGGCGAAGGAAACAGCTGAATTACGTAGTAATAACCATCGAGGAACCAAAGGAAGTGTAACAACAACTGGTAATACTGGAGATGAACAATTGAGCCCTAATGTCAATGGAACAGTGACGAAATTGCCAGGAAATGAGAAACAGAAGGAAGTTGAAGCAATTCAAGTATGGAAAGAGGTACAGAAAGCATCAACAAGCAGAGATCCAATGATGCATGTGAGCGTTGGAAGGAAATCATGGGCAGATGAGGTCGATGAGATGAACACAGCATAGGGGAAGAAGAGCTCAGTGTGGGACAACTTTGACATAACAAAAATATCAAATGCTGGATACAAATTGGAGTACGTCCAACCAAAATCGACAGGTGAGAATCATATTGTTGAAATTGAGTTGGAAGATATTAGTTCAGAAGTTGAATACTGGAGAAATGCAGTGATATGTTATGTACTGGGGGCACATCCACCATTTGCAGTAATTCAAGGTTATATACAGAGGTTATGGGGAAAGCATGGTATAGATAGGGTTGCGATGTTAAAAAATGGGGTAATTGTGGTTAGCTTTGATACTGCAGTAGGAAAACAAGAGGTAATTGAGGGAGGGATATACCATTGTGATAATAAACCTCTTATTGTCAAAGGTTGGACACCTGAGCTGGAATTTACTAGAGAGGAACTATTGACAGTTCCAATTTGGATTAAATTACCAGATTTGGACTTCAATTATTGGAGTCAAAAGGTGCTAAGCAAGATAGGAAGTTTGATTGGGAAACCTCTAATGGTGGATCAGAATACAGAGAAGAGGGTAGGATTGAAGTTTGAAAGGTTGTTGGTGGAGGTGTAAATGAATACCAAATTACCTGATATGGTGAAATTTAGGAATGAGAAAGGCAAAGTAATAGAGCAGGAGGTTAGTTATGACTGGAAGCCAACTCAATGTGCTCATTGTTCAAAGTATGGGCATGAGGAAGATGTGTGTAGAATCAAGAAGAAATTCCAGAAGATTGAGCAGATGCATAAGGAGAAATTGGCAGAAACATAGGTGGAGAAGCAAGGCCAGGGGCAGAATGCAAATAATGCAAATAAGGAAGTACAAAAAGGATGTGAAACAGAGAAAAGATATGAAGCAGGGAGAGGAGCAATAGGGAAAACACAATAGTATGTAGTGAAGAATCATGGGGCAGCAAAGGAAACAAATAGTGAGCAGAATTGGCTAACACCTAACAAATTTGGTAAGAATGTGATGAGGCATATGGATCAAGTGGAAAGGTCTAATTCATTTCAGGTACTTAACAAGCAGATGAATCAGGTGAAAGAAGGGGGAGAAGGAAGTAATGTGGGTGGACTAAGTACTCCTCACAAGGGGGATGGTTAGTCTACTTAGTTGGAATGCAAGGGGGCTAAATGCTCCTAATAAGCAAAAGGAGATTAAGCTCCTTTGTAATGAGAAAAGAGTAGGATTGATAGGCCTACTAGAAACAAAAATCAAAAAAGAGAGAATGGAGAAGGTAGCTGGGAAAATGTTTGCAGGATGGGACTACATAACAAATCTTGAATGCCACTATAATGGTAGAATCTGGATCACTTGGAGGCCAGACTACTATCAGCTAAATCCTAAGATGAAAACAGCTCAATCAATTACATGTGAAGTTCTGTATGTACCACTAAAGTTAGCTTTTGAGATAACATATGTGTATGCTTTTAATACAAAGGAGGAGAGGAAGGGATTGTGGGAGGATTTAATCAATCAAAGTAGAGGATGCAATAAACCATGGATGGTAATAGGTGATTTCAATGCAGTTTTGAATGCAAATGATAGAATAGGTGGGAAGGATGTGACTTGGGCTGAAGTGGTGGATTTTCACAACTGTATAATGGAATGTGAATTAGTGGAAATGCCAGCACAAGGGAATAGGTAAGAGTGACAAACATGAGGAGCACAGAATATTCTCAAAAATAGATTGGATCTTTATCAGTAACAAATGGATTGATACTATGCCAGATTGTATTGCTAGATTCCTGACAGAAGGAATTAGTGATCATTGTCCAGCTAAAGTGACTTTTGTAGAAGGAAGGTAGATCAGTAGGGCATTTCAGTTTTGTAATGTTTGGACAAAGCATCCGCAATTCATGAGGATAGTCGGTGAAAGTTGGCAAAGTAATCTGGAAGGGTGTAATATGTTTAAAGTTGTTAAAAACTTGAAGTTGTTAAAGAAGGGACTGAAAGAATTAAATAAACAGGAATTTAATAATATAGTGACTGAAGAAGAGGAAGACAAGAATGGTTTAAAGAAGGCCCAAGAACAACTGCAGAAAGGTCCCTGGAATGTGGAGTACCAACAAGCTGAATTAGAGGCATATCAGAAGTTTAGAAAGTCCTCATACTTAGATGAAGTATTTTTACAACAAAGAAGCAAAGCAACCTGGATAAGATTGGGAGATGACAACACAAAGTATTTTCATTCAGTGATTAAGCATAGAAAGCTGAAGCAGTCAATTACTCAAATAAAGGACAGCTCTGGGAATTGGTTAACAGATCCAGACAGTATTGCAAATACTTTTGTTGATTATTATGAAGAACTACTAGGGAGGACAACAAATGATAGAGTGAAAACATTCAAAATTATAATCAGCAATGGAAGTAGGCTATCAGGAACACAGCAGGATGAATTAGTGCAACCTTTTTTGAGGAAGGAAGTTAAACAAGCCATGTTTCAAATAGACAGTAACAAGAGTCCTGGTCCAGATGGATATGGGAGTAGTTTTTACAAGGCAGCATGGCCAATTGTGGGAGGAGAGATTACTGAAGCAATACTGGAGTTCTTTCAAAATGGAAGGATGCTTAGACAGATCAACTCTACTAATATTGCCTTGATACCTAAAGTGGAGGTTCCAGAGAATGCAAGTCAATATAGACCTATATCATGTTGTAATGTGCTATACAAATGTGTATCAAAGATGATTTGTTCCAGAGTAAAGCCAGCAATCAGCTCCCTAGTAGCAGACAACCAATCAGCATTTGTACAAGGGAGATCTATGATGCATAATGTATTAATTTGTCATGACTTACTGGGACATTACAACAAGAAGACCACTCCTAGATGCTTAATGAAGATTGATCTAAGGAAGGCTTATGATATGGTGAGTTGGGAGTTCCTAGAGGAGGCATTAAGAGGATATGGGTTCCCTGAAAGATTTATACAATGGATCATGATATGTGTATCCACAACAAAGTTTACAGTTAAAGTGAATGGAGAAGGGCATGGATATTTTGAAGGTAAGAGAGGTTTGAGGCAAGGTGACCCTATGTCACCATTGCTATTTGTTTTGGTTATGGAGTATCTGTCCAGAACATTAAGCACAATTAGCAGGCTGCCAGACTTCAGATTTCATCCAATGTGTAAAGAAATCAAGCTAACAAGCTAACTCATCTTATTTTTGCGGATGATTTGATGATATTTTGCAAAGGCAATGCAAGTTCTGTGAATAGAGTGATGGAAGCTCTAGATCATTTCAGTAAAGTTTCTGGATTGATTGCCAACATGGAGAAGTCAAGCATATTTGTAGCTGGGGTTGGAGATGAAGAAAAAGCACAGCTGCTGAACAGAACAAAATTCTCAGAAGGAACATTCCCTATCAAGTATTTGGGATTGCCTTTATCACCTAAAAGATGGAACAAAATGGATTGCCAAATGCTGATGGGAAAGATCACAAAGAGAATAACTGTCATATGCAGGAAGGCTCCAAGTAGTTAATGCTGTCCTATTTTCTATTCATAGTTTTTGGGGTAATGTCTTTATTCTTCCTCAAAGTGTGGTGAAAGGTGTAGACAGGTTATGTAGAGAGTATTTGTGGGGCAAAAAGGAAGAACTAAGAAAGGTTGCTTTGGTGGCATGGGAGAAAGTATGTTGCCCTAAGAATATGGGAGGTTTAAACGTAAAAGGTTGTAAGGAATGGAATATAGCATCAGTTGGAAAACTGGTATGGCAGCTAGTACCGAATAAAGAATCACTTTGGGTACGGTGGGTTCATGGGGTATATATGAAGACAAATCATGATATATGGACTCATTCACCACCAGCAGATAGTAGTTGGTATTGGAGAAAGCTAAATGCAGTAAAAGAAGGGATGAAGGAATGGTATATACAGGGCAGATACAAATTAACTCATGCGGGGAAGTATTCTATTAATCAGAGTTATCTTGCTATAATATATAGACAACAGAAGCTGGAAGAAGCAAATTTAATATGGACAGCAGTAGCACAACCAAAGCACAAATTTATAGGTTGGCTAGCTACTCTTGGGAACTTGCTGACAAAAGACGGGATGATTGGAATGCAAATACAGGTGGAAAATGTGTAATGTATATTGTGTAATGAGGATGTTTTGGAATCCCAGGATCACTTGTTTGCCAATTGTGGATGGATAAAGGCCGTAAGGCAAGAGATGAATGCATGGATAGGGCAGGAAATACAATACACAGGAGTGAAGCAATTGCTGATACAGATTAAGAGGAAGCACGGGAAACAATTCAAAAAAGAAGTTGTTGCTGCAATGTATTTAGTGATGATATACTATACATGGAGAGCAAGGAATATGAAGATTTTTCAAGGAAGATGTGTTAATATAGAAGAGACAGTTATACAAATAAAGAGAGATGTGATAGAAAGAATAGACTTACTGAAGAAGTCAAAGAAAGCACAGAAATATAGGAGATTCATTCGAGAAATTACATGTAATTAGGAGTTTTGTCTTTCTGTTTGTAGGAGGCCTGATAATTCTGAGCTCAGAAAATTAGGTGCTCTATAAGATGTAATTGTTTGGTAATGTTAATGGTAATTCACATTGTTACCAAAAAAAAAAAAACTTTTTATTGAATTCCCAATGATATCTTTTTTTTCATTGATATATATTTTTAACTATCCTATACTCCTAGTGGTGTACATTTCACTTTTATTTTAATTTTGTATAATGTCGGCCTGAGATGATTTTAAACGAAGAAACATGGTTAGTGAGGATTGATATAACTAATCCGAACTTGTTTTGGATTGAGTAGTAGTAGTTGTTGTTGTTTGTACTTTGTGGACTCCTAGAGGTTTATAAGTATTAGAAACACAGTATTCCAAATAACTCTAGTCAAGTGCCATCTTAATTAACATGGGATGAAGCCTGCTGCACTTGAGTTCATTTTTCTCTTTTTTATTGATCTATATTGGTTGTCCAGAGATTAGTTAACATATTACGGTTGTATTGTGGAGGTGCTAATAATAGATGTTCGACCCTTTTCCTTTTTATGGATTTTTGGAGATAAGGGATGTGTCTTATCGACCTCCAGGGACCAAGATCAACCTATTGAGTCAAGTCAATCTTTCAATTCCCGAGAAAAGGTACAGTCTGTGTTGCTATAATTCAAATGCAATACATTCCATTACTGTCATAAATTTCCTTTGTCATCTTGTCAGATCCTGGTTTAGAGCTAACGAGGGATTAATTCGTCTATTTCTTGATTGGATGGAAGCACACATGAGATCAGAAATCCAGCATCTCATAAGATTTTCAAATGTTTTAGCTGTTCAATAAGATTTGTAAAAACATATGAAGCTGTCTATGGAACAATGTCGCTGCTAACCAACTAGGATCTCAAATGCTGATATGCATTTTAAAGAGGCTATGTGTGGAAGAGAGGATCTGACATGTTTTTTTTTGTAGTTTTGGCTTGATATTTGGACGAAGTGGCAGTGGAAAAACTACTTTATTGCAGGTCTTCCTTTTCATTTTTTCTTTTCTATTCAAATTCGTTTTAGTCTTTCTCTTGTCCAACCAATGAAAGGTACTTTGTTCAGGCTGCTTTTTAGTACTTTGACCTTCTCCATGCAGCTGCTTGCAGGGTTAAGCAAACCAACGTCAGGTTCCATACATGTGCAGCGATATAGTGATGATGGTGAAAAGATTAAGTCTCCTGAACCCTTACAACCCGAAAGAGTTGGCATTGTTTTCCAGTTTCCTGAGAGGTGCTCATTTTTTGGTTGGTGGTGTTTCATGCTCTGTCAGGATGTTCTTTGTGATACAATGCGATTTTCATGAATAGGTTCATATTGAACATAATGCATTTTCATTTGCTGTTTTTACTGAGAAGACAACAAAACCCCTCCAGTTAGCAATGCAATTATCCAAGCACTACTACGTCACTCTTCAATTCTGATATTATGTACATAAGTATATAGATTTGTTTATTTACATGCATATTGGTAAAGTGAGTATTGCATGGTTAGGTAGGTACATAAAGTTTAAACAGTTCTTTTTGGTTCCAATAGCAGTTTATTCAACTTGATTGTGTCTGTGTCACTGTCTTACAGATACTTTGTTGCTGATACTGTTCTTGATGAAGTTACATTTGGATGGCCAAGACAAAAGGGTGGCCTTCAATTAAGAGAGCTTCTTGCTTTGAGACTTCAAAAGGCCATTACCTCGGTACATATTTTTAGTGTAAATTTAAATTTTTGTTTAATTCTGTCTTCCAAAGGAGAAAAGTTTGCCTGCATTTCAGCAAATTATGACAGGTGTTTATGTGGTTGACAACTTCTAGGTTGGTCTAACAGGAATATCTTTGGATAAGGATCCCCATTCATTAAGTGGTGGCTACAAACGTCGGCTTGCCCTTGCTATTCAGTTAGTAAGGATTTCTCACCTATTAAAAACAAGAAGTGCTTGCCTGCTGTTTTAAGTGCATTTGTATGAACATGCATATGCCTATTTGTAACAAAATATTGTTGATATATGTGATGATCATCTGTCTGTTAATGTATTTTTGTCTTCACACAGGTTCAAACACCAGATTTATTAATATTGGATGAGCCTCTTGCTGGTCTTGGTACGAAGAAGCTTTCAGTGATCTATTTCATTTTATTTTTTGGACTACTTTTCTCCCCCATTTTTATGTTTTTCCCTGACTGGATATTATTCATTGTGATTTTCTTGGGTAATAAAAGTTCTGGTTTAACAGAACAGGAATAGGTGAGATTTCTAGGTTAAATTTTAAAGGATACAGTAGGAATTGAGATGCCTGCACAAGGATTTTACATTGGATAATTTTGAAGAACAATCTTTCTTCCCACTATGGTTGTTAAAAATTGTCTAAAGCATCAAGATTATGAACTCTTACTAGTAAACAAGTCCTATATACTTGAAATTTAATAATGATAAACAAGTAAAAATAGGAAGAATAATTAGCTTTAGTAATCTAAAAAAAAAAATCATGGATATGTTACTTGCTTTTACTTTATGAAGAACTTAGAAATTATTTTAAATCTTTCTGCCATAGAACACTAAGGTTCTATTTTCTCTAATTCTCCAAAAACTAATGGTGACCAGGTGGTATCTCTACATTTGTTTTGGAGGAGCTCTTCTTCGGCTTCACTGAAAAGCATTTTTTCTCTTAAGTAGAAGCTTAGAATTCCTTGTTGGGTTATGTGTTCTTATTCTGCAAATGGTAACATCGATGTAAAGAAAGATTGCTTATTTAAAATACTCTTGCTACTATCTGCATACCAGCTCTCATATTTGCTTTTGCTAATATGATTACATGAGGTAATCTGGATATCTATTGTATTTGTAATTATTTGGTATGGGTGGTGCAAGCGGAGTTCAAGAGCTTTCCAGATTCAATCGTACCTCAGTTCGGGTTGCATGTTGGATAAAATAGTATGAAGCTTGCTTGTGGGGCAGAGTGGGAGGATTGTTTTATGGAGTGATGCTATTTCCATAGAGATTGGAAAACTTAATTGTACTGATCTCTTTCGTTTGATGTGATTTGCTAGTGTCACCCTGTTTTTGCTTAATGAATTACTTGCTTTTAACTATAAATTAGTTCTGTTGGATTACTGTAGACCTTGGAAGTTATTAAATGGATACCTTATTTTCGTATTTTGGGTCCCAACTTTAAATTATATTTGAGTGGCTAAACCCAGTGTCTGAAAAAGTTTATATATTATGAGGGAAAGCAGATTGGAAGGCTCGTGCAGATGTGGCGAAATTGTTAAAGCATCTAAAGAAGGAGCTAACTTTACTTGTTGTCAGCCATGACCTCAAGTAAGTTCTTGATTTGGTCAATTTGATATTTTTGTTTACATATGTTATTTTATTGGAAATGAATCACCATGCTAGAGGTCTAGGTTCACTCGAAGTTACCATTAACAACAACAACAGCAACAACAACATACCCAGTGTAGTCCACAAATGGGGTCTGGGGAGAGTAGAGTGTACACAGACTTTAACCCTGCCTTTAAGGAGGCAGAGAGGCTGTTTCCGGTAGACCCTCGGCTCAGGAAGGATAAAGGGAAGGGGCAATAACAAGCAAACCAATCAGATACCCGAAGTGAAAATACAAAACTAACACTAAGTAATACAATCAAGAAAATGAAACAAGGCAGCAACAAATAATAACAGAAGTCTTAGGGATATGAATATACACAAAAGACACTAAGTGGTGTATCAAAACTACTGTTACAAACAAGGGCAACACTCGGCTACCTAACCTTTACCTTTATTCTCAACCTCCATGTCATGTCCTCAGTAAGCTGGAGTAATCCATATTTTGCCTAATCTCCTCTCCTCAATACTTCTTTGGCCTGCCTCTACCTCTCCGTTGGCCTTCCAATGCCAGCCTCTCACACCTCCTCATCGGTGCATCTGTGCCCACCTTGTCTCGGGTAACTTCATTTCTAATTCTATCGAACTTGGCATGCCTGCACATCCATCTCAACATTCTCATTTCAGTCACCTTCATCTTCTGGACAATGAGAGTTCTTGATTGGCCAATACCCAGCACATATAGCATAGTCGGTCTGACCACCGCTTTATAGAACTTACCTTTAAGTTTTGGTAGCACATTTTTATAACACAAAACACTGGAAGCGAGCCTCTATTTCATCTATTCTGTCCCAGTACTGTGTGTGCCCCATTCCCTTGTATAATAGACCCAAGATACTTGAAACTTTCTCTCCTAGAGATGACTTGTGAATCAAGCCTCACGTCTTCATCCACTTCCTGAGTTGCGCCACTAAACTTGCACTCCAAATATTAATAAATCTTTTGTGCTGGGAGCCAAAAATAAAGTTGACAAGAACCTACAAGGCTCAAAATTGTAATCTTGTTCTTCTTACATGGAGTCTAGGACTTGTAGAATTGACTCTAAATCATCAATAAATTCTGCTTTACACCAAAAGAAAAGAGAAGAATACAATTCATCTTAATTTTCTGAGTAGGGGTAATTGTATCCTCAAAGCATCTTGAATTCCTCTCCTTCCAAACTTTCCACCAAATAGTTGCAGGGACAATTTTCCATCCATCTTTGTTTGAAGTGGTTCCATCTGTCTTTGTTTGAAATTTTCGCGTAATTTTTACTCTCTTCATTTCAAATTGCATATCTTGTTTCCTTCTAGCATTTTTTTATAATCACTGACTTTATATTTTATTGATAACATATTTTAGAGTTCATATAAGAATTTGTTTGTACGACAAGCAGCCAAACAACAGATCAATTCTTCAGATGTTGAAAGCATAAGAGTAGAGTCTATCAAATTTTTAATTGTTTGCAATAAGAGGTGAAATCTTATCAAAGATAAAAAGGAAAACCGATACAATCAATTTGAAATAGAAGGGTAAGACAATATAAGGACATGCTTTTACACTTAGCACAATCAACAATTTCCGAGTTAAAGATCAATCAATCTATTTTGCCTCAATCCGTAACTAGTTGGCCTGCTATATTTTTTACTGCTCTCCTTGAAGGATACAAAAACTAGCAGTGGCCACTATTTTTCAAAGGTGAGGTAGAATTGCATTCAACTCTCAACTTGAGCATATTCACACAAGCGTATTTAATTGGAAGATAATATTCACACAAGCGTATTTAATTGGAAGATAATATATCATCATTTTGTTTATGATACTCCTTTTTTTCTTGCAATTCATCGTGGTTCTTGAGTAATTTTTAACTACAGATAGCTGGCAGTGAAAATGATATATGTGTATCTGATGTTCCTATTGTACTTGAAAATTTGGTTTTTCTCTAATAGCCGCATTGATGGTGATCTACAGAGAGTTGGCATCTTTGGTAGATCAATCTTGGAGGATGGAAATGGGAGGAGTACTTGAAAGAGAGCCACTACCAATTTAATACTCGGGGATTTATTATGTTCCCAGCCATTAGTTTCTGAAATGGATGAGGTATGGCACAACTATTAGGCCTCATTTTTTTTCACGCTCTTTCAGTTATGGCTGATCCTAGTTAGACTGGGAAAATAATAAGAATTGAGGAGTAGTAAATAAAGCTCAAAAAGATAAAACCGACATGGTTGAGTTACCATTGTAACAAGAGTGAAACTCTGATCTTTCACTTTAATTAGAGGTGTCAAATAAGTAGGTCGGGTTAAAGTCCAAGCCACCCAAAGTTTGCTTAGGTCAAGATGGTTTGGTTTAGAAAGGGCTGAGAAGCGTATCATAACCCAATCCGCTCAAGTAGACCAAATATATTTGTCATGGCTCGCTATGCAACTAAAATCCTGTTTTTAATTCAAACCACACAGATCTTAAATATAATGTATGTGTTTTAGATGAACAGAAGAAGACTTTGGAGCACGCAAATCAGATGCAACTTTCTGTGTTTCTATGTTTTAAGTGAGGTTGCTCTAATGGTTAGAGCACTTATTTTCAACCAAGAGGTTGGGAGTTCGAGTCACTCATGGGGTAAAGTGGAAAAGGATAGGTGTGGTGTTTTTTTGCTTCTTCTGAAGTCTTATGTTGTCAACGAGGCCACATACTAGTTACGCTTCTCAGTTTAACTAAGTAAACTATATTGTCTGCAGGTATTGATGTCAAGGCAGCAGTTTTGCTTTGATTTCATTTCTTTTTTGGCCAAGCGCTAATTGAGCTGGGCAGCACCAGGGACTCGAGGAATCGTGCTTGGATGAAGTGATAATCTTGTAGTATGTCCCTAAAGCATCGAGACGTAAAGAGAACACTAGTGAAAAATGGTTCAGTGTAAAGGTGGAGACATTGTGGTTTTGAAGATAAATACTTGTCTTTAGAGTTTAGTCTCTGAGGTCTAATTAATTACAATTCTTTGGTCATCAGTTTACTTATTGTCAAATTGAGTCCTTAGTTATTTGCTGTTGAGTCCCTGAAGGTAGAAGCGTAATTAGCAGCCACGTGTCTAGTTTGTTATGAAATTGATTTTGCGGTTCTTTATATTCCTTTGTACCCGTCCATTTCCAGCTATGTTGAACGGAAAATTAAATTTTATCTTCTTGTTTTTCTCTATTTTTCCTTCTTCTTAGTTCATTTACATGGTTTTTCCCTTTCTACAATCAACATATTAAGTATTGCACAATTTGGTACAACGAATGCACTCATTTTTGCTATGATAATATGCCTTTCTGGTTTCTTGGTTTGTAAAAATAGTCTTTGAATGGTGATTAAACTAAGCATATACCAGTATAAGATATTGCATCCAATGAACGAAGCAGATTAATGGAAATTGTGTTGAATAACCGTATGTGAATGTAATGCGTTGGGTGGTTAAGAGTTCGGTAGGCATGTTATACTACTGTAATTTGTCCAATGAAAAACGTTTCATCTGAAAATGTACTACTCTCCATCAACTAAATGCAGCGATAGTACCGATATTTTGATACTAAACTTAACTCATGGTAAGCAATGGATTTGCAAGTATTGGCTCTATTTTTCTTATATATCTCAGAACGGAATTTGCAAGCTGTAAAACAAATATCAGCTTAACGTTTTCGTGTTTAGAAAGTGTTTTTACTATATATAAAAATTGATCATTTTTGTTCCAATAAAAAAAATTTATATTTCAAAAGAAGAATGAGTTTGAAAAGACAAGATTGGTACGTGAACTATACTAGGAAGCAAATAGAGAAATTATTAACACACTTTATTCATAATTGAATGTTGCGTCAATATTGAGCTAGTGATTGGTTTTATAGTGTAATCATTTTATTTTACTTTTCAATAACTTCCACAATAGAATATGTTTATGTTAGATATCTGACCATCCTATTCTCCCTTTTACCCTGTATTTTTTAGCAAATTGATACTACTTGACCGGCATCAATAACCTAATTTATGAAAATCTTATATGTAAATATTTGTATTTTGATAATGATTTTAAAAGGAAAAGTGGCCACCACGTTTTCAAAAAGCATGTAGAACTGTAGAAGGATGCCATATGAGAGTTGCTGTATGTGCAAAAGTTCTATGGGCCCATGGTTTTGTATTGTGCATGTGTTTTGAAGGATTCTCGTCGTGTTGACAGGGTCCCACTTTTCACAATTAATATCTCACGTGTGTCCAGAATATGGATAAGATTAAATAGGTACACACAGTAGTACACTATGTACAACAAATTAAAGCACAAAAATCAGGAAATGACTAAAGTGCCTCAGGTTGGCAAGCAGCCATGTCAATGAAGAGCACCATGTTTCCCCGTTGTTCAATCTCTCCGTTAAAAGATATGGACATTTAATTTGATGGTCTCACTTTCAATATCTACTATTTAAATAATTCAAACAAATTGAGAAACTACATAAAAGTACTGTATATCACAATCTTTTTTTAATGAAACACTTTTAGAAAATTAAAAATATAATGGTGCCTCTTAATGCTAAAGGGTAAATATTTACGACAAAATTACATCATATATCACTTGGGCCACACAACCCATCCGAAAATAGTCCACGTTTGAGGCCTTTTTCTGATTTAGCCCATGTTGTATATGTTTTGAAATTTTCTTTTCATCCGGTAGCCCACAAATATAATAACCGTTGTTCTAGTTTTTCTTTTTAAATTTCTTTTTCTCTCTCACTCTCTCACTCTGTTCTTCTCACGCATTTAGCACATACGTACGAAGGCAAAACCGTCCTCCATTGTTGAGTTTATTGTGATTTTCTGAGCTTTACTCTTGTTTTCAGGTAATTTTCGTTTCATTTTTATGCTTTTACCACTGTTTTGGTTTTAATTTTTATTTTATTTTTAATTTTTTTTGGCTTTTCTGATTTTGATTTTTTTTACACTGTTGTTGTGTTTTCTATTCGATTTTGTGTTCCTTCTGTCTTCGTTCTGGGCCTTAACTTGTTGCATGCTTTATTATTTCGAGTTTTAGGGTAGAATTTATTTTTTTTAGTTTTGTTACAATTTTGGAAAATTGGCCGCTGCTTTGTGTTCATGGCCTTTATTTTTTGTTTGATTTTTGTGCTTTCTATCATTTGTCTTCACTTTTGTTAAAGCTTTTTTTATTTTATTATAGAAAATGCGTTCAAAAATTTCTGCTAAAAGTCGTATGAAGGTTGCTGGAAAAGGTGTTAAAATTGATTTTGCAAAAACATCGAGTGACTTGCCCTCAACACCTGATTCTGAAGCGAATGGGCATGTCCAGGCCCCCGATGATGATGCTTTTGAGTCTCCTCCTACAAAAAAGTCGCAACAAGTGAGCAATCAAATGACTCGTTCACAACAAAGAATACTCCTACTCCAGTTAGCCTTGTTAGAATAAGCAGTACGAAATCTAAAGAAAAGCTTAAATTTGATTTGGCTGCTGAAGATGATGTAGGACCCAGCGCTAAACTGAAAAAAAGAAAGATCCGGGACGTTAATCATAAAAAGAGAAATATCAAGGATGTTAAGCATAAAAAGAGCAAAATCGAGGATGATGGTGAGAGTGGTTTTGACTGCATATCCAAAGAACAAAGGATTGCTACTCGCCGCAAATTGAAGGAGAGAAAAGCTAAGCTGAAGGTATTCCCTGTGTTGCTATTACTTTTATACATCCTTATACAGTTTTATACGTAGTTATACAGTTTTTTATACATCTTTATACAAGTATTGCTACAATGATTTATACAGTATTTTACTATAGTTTGTGTTCCTGATTTCATTTTTGTTATTTTTTCATATGCAAGGTTGGAGACTTATATATACAACCATATGATCATTTTCACAACAGGATTAATTCCCATACTGAGACTGATATTGTCAGTATTGTGAAGCAATGTTTGACTGACACGCTGCTTCAATGTTCCGTGCTAGCTGTTTTGGCTACTTCTTGGACCTGCCTCAATTTAAAATTCAAAATCAACTTATTCATTGTATTCTATTAAGGGAAGTCGTCCCAGGGCGGGAAATGGAGTTGTGGGTTAAAATTAATGGTTGTTTGTTGCGGTTTGGCATTGGTGAGTTTGCTGTTATTACCGGTTTGAAGTGTGTTGAAGAAGACGCCACTATCTATGACAAACCAGATGTCAATAGGTTGCTAAAAGAGTATTTTCCAGGAGATGGAAAAGGGGCAATAATGAGAGAGCAACTTCTTGATCGCTTCAAGAAAAAAGACTGGAAGTCGCACGAAGATGCGTTCAAGATGGCCTTGATGGTGTTTGTCCATCATTTCTTATTCTCAGATGCCAATAATTATGGTATCAACAAAGATGATTTTGATATCATTGAAAGTGATCAATATGAGAGTTATGCTTGGGGGAAAAAGTCATTTCAAGATATTTTAAAGACAATGAGGGACAAACAGTGTGATTATTTGACAATGTATAGGCTTGGAGGTGCCACTTGCGTTACTAATATGGTTTTTTGAGTGTTGCTCTATGGTTGGCAAGTATCTAGCTGTTCGTGTTGGCACAAATGTGCCATGCATTCTTAATTGGAAAGTCACTGAAACTCCATCATATGCGGATTTGACTGGCGGGGTGATCATGTCTAGTATTGACAAGGTAAACATTTTGTGCCATAATACTTCTTCGTATATGATTTAAGTTTTTTGTAAGTATGTATAATTATGAATATGTCACACTTTTCTTTTTTCTACTATTGTAATCGAGTTTTTCTTATTGTAGTTGAACTATATGAACATTTCCCCTACTCGTGAAGAGATGTCAATGCTGAACATCGTCACACTTTTTGAAGTTAATGCCGATGATGTTGCATCAGGGGATGTGTCTGCCTTTCACACTGCATCTCCACCTTCTCCTCAGAATATGGAGCAACAGTCTAAACAACCTTATCCTCAGAATACAGAGCAACAATCTAAACAACCTTATCCTTAGAATAAGGATCAGCAGCCTAAACCGAGTTATGATCCTTTGGCGCGCATTGATCTGTTGAATGCTGAAGTTGAGAAGTTGAGTAGTGCTGTTGGAAAGGTACTGCATGTTTAGTTTTTCTGCAGTTTATCGGTACTGTATATACATGATTTTTTGGTTATAAACATGGTTGTTGATTTACTTCTTTTGTTTTTTTTTTTTTTTTGTTGTAGTTGACTGATACAATTACGGCACTCAAGTTATGTAGTTTCTTCCTTTGAACAAGTGTTCAGTTTTCTGAATATGAAGGAAACAAAGCAAACGAGGGAGGAAGTTCCTGATTCTAAGGTAATTTTACTGATAAAATCAAATCACTCAATAGTTATGCCTTCTCTGCATCATCGCTCAAAAAGTTATGCCTTCTCTTTCTATTATTTTTTAATAGATTCGTCAGTGCGTGTCTGATGATAATACATCTAGTCTCGGCGAACATGATGGCTATCAATATGATGTTGTTCCTGACTTTGTCGAGCAAGTGAATCAAGATAACACGCTAGCTGACCAAACAAATTTAGGTGTTAAAGCAAACGAGGGAGTTACTGATGGTGTTGATCAAGGTATTCTTCTGCATTTTATCTTATTTGTCTGATTTTTGTTTTCTTCATTTTGAAAGTTTTTTATTATTGTTTTCTTCAGGTGATGTCAAGGGTGATACATTTTGGGATGACATTGGCGATGAAGATTTAGCTGCGCTACAGGTGTCACAAATTGTGCTTCACAGACAACCTGTCATAGACGTAGAAGATGATTACATTTCTCCTCAACAGTCGGTTCGACAGAAAATACCAGGAAAATATGCCAAATCTCCGTATTTGCCAGTTTTGATTCAGGGGCATCAGGCTCGGCGCACAAGCTAATTTTTGATATCATGCATCCTTTCACGATCGAAATTGATGATTTTGATCTCTTGTCGCCATTGGCCAAAGAGTTTTGCACGTTTGTTGATAATGGGATGGATACGAGGCGAAGGTAGTAATTTTCTTTAAGATTTCATGTTTTGCTTTTATACTTGTCATTGAGGGTAGTTCTGATTACTTTTTTTTTTTTTTTTGATTTGAAGTGCCAAAAATATTTATACCAATGAAGTAAATAAGCTTGCTGAAGCTTTTATTTTTGGCTCGTGTCATGTGGACACGAAGGATTGGTTCCACTCACTTGCGTATTGTGGTCGACCTTTGATTGACACTGTATTTATTAACTTTCTGTTCTAATGCCTTATTTTATTTGTTGCGTATCTTTATTGTTTGAGATCCCCATAGTGTATACATAACTTTGTATAATCAAATGCAATATTTTTGTATAATGATGGTATAAGATTGTATAATCTTATATAGCTCTGTATTATAGTGTATAAATTTGTATATTTAAAAAATCTGCATCATATATTTATTATTTTTGTAGTACTTTGAATCATTTAGTAGTGATGGTTATTTTTGTTTTATTTTTCTTGTATGAGCACTTGGATGTGCTCTTTTATTATTTGAGGAAAAGGGAAAAATATGGGCCGAATGCTGCCGTGCGGTTTACTACAACTGACTTTGCCTTTGGTAACAAAATCAACTCACTGTACAAAGATTTCAAAGTGAAGCAAGATCCTTCAGTGATTCCTGAAGGGCATGAAATAGAAGAGTATATTAGAGGGTATTATTGTGATGCAAATATATCGTGGCACACTGTTGACCATGTATTATTCCCTATTTATGTCAAACACGGAAGAGCAAAATTGGGACACTGGGTATTGGGGTTGTTTACATTTATTGATAGATGCATAAACATCTATGATTCTAAATGTGGAGCAATTAATGATAGACTTTCTTTGGATGCTGCATTACCTTATGAAATTTTGATACCTTACTTCTTGAAGAGTTCTGACTTTTATGTCGAGAAGAAGGGCATTGATTAGAACAATGGTGCATATACCGATAAATCCCATTCTGATGCTTTGGAGATTAATCTAGTTAATAATGTGCCACAATAGATCAGATGGTAGGTTAATCTCAGTTGTTTTACTATTTTACTATTTGTGTACCTATTTACAGTAACATCCTTATAATCTGATTTTTTAAAAATACAGTGATTGTGGTGCTTTTGTTGCTGGCTTTGCTGAGTATTTCATCCTGGGTAAGGAAATTCGAAAAGATAATTTTGACATTGAGACACTTCGCACCAGGTGGGGATCTTTGTTGTGGGATTATGGAAGGAAAAAACAACAATCCGATGCAATTAGTGGTGATGAAATCATAGGGAGGCTTCTCAGAAAGAGGAAGAAGGGATGACCGAGAAAGTAGTTTTGTTTTTTTCATTTTAATGTAGTTTTGGTATGTATCAGGAGTTGTTTCCTAGTTTTGTCTAAGTACTATTCTGCTACTTGTGAGATAACCTTAAAGGATATTACAGATGATTTTATTTTTGTGTAATTTGTGGTAGTCGTTACAAATTGTGGTTGTTAATGAATTACATTTTAATGAATATTTCAGTTGCTTTTTCCTTTAACAAAGTATGTATTTTTCATTGTTGTTGCACTTTTGTCAATGTTGCAGGGTTTATACATATGTATACGATAATATACATAGTTATACAATTTTATACAAACTTATACTCTCATTTATACATCTGTATACATATAACAACATTGATTGTTTGCAGTTCTGTTTTGCATTTGTACAATAGGTCAATATGTTTAGCACCACTAAAAACAGAAACACACTATTATTGGATAATCAAAACATGAATAATGAAACATATTTAACATAATTGCAACATATAGTGTAAATTGAAATTCTTTATTGACATCTGTAACTCAATTGCTTCTGAAACTTAACTACTCAACATTTGTAACTCTATTGTTTGTGAAACTTAACTACTCAACATGACAACATATGTAATAGAAAGTGTTATGATTTCAACTATTTATTTTGGTCGATTCCTACATGTTTTTCTATTGTGACCACTTTGTCCACACACAGAACATGAAAACGCCCTCTTAGACTCTTTCTCTGAAGCAGGTTTGAGTATTTCCTTTCTTCGCCTTCCTGCATTTGTTCTCCCTTTAGGTGATAGGACCATATTTTCCAATACCTCTGTTGGGATTACCCATAAACTCTCATCTGGCATTGGATTCACTGGAAATTCATAAGTTTTAAGGATTTTATCCTTCTTGTAGTAAAAAGAGCAATACTAGCCAGATTTCAGCTGTTGGTTCTTCAAAACCGCCCAAGCATACGGACATGGAAGTTCATCCATTTGAAATTTGCCACAACTGCATGTTCCCTCTTCAAGGCACACTATGTTTTGCCTTACCCCTTCAAGCACAATATATAACTGCTCCATAGCAGTCCTCACCTGCAAAATTTAAAAAAAAAAAAAGAAGTTAAATCACATTATTCATTATTATAGAGAGTTATACATCCTTTTACCATCAGTAAAATACAAGTCAAAAGTTCCATGTTTGATTCATTTTACCGTCATTTGCTCCGATGCAATCAGATTTTCCCGAAGGAGTTTGTCGTACTTTTTGCCAAGTTCTGTAGATGTCTCCATCACACTTTTTCGGTTTTTGTTATTCCACTGTTGTAACAAATTTTTCATATACTCCAACAATCGCATTACTGGTAACTCTTTAGCATCTTTGTTTGTTGCATTAATTGGCTATGCAATATTGGAAGTCATTACCATCGACGTTTTCATTTTGGAGTATGCCCTAGACCACCTTTCGTAGCCAATTTCGAACAAGTAAGGTTGCACCCTTTGATAAATTTTGCACATCTCTGTCATATGGTAGTCAAACTTCTCTATCGTGTAAGCTCTAGCCAAAGCGAAGAAGATATCCTGCAATTGTTTGTGATGTTTCTTGAATGTGCGCTTTACATTCTGCCACAAGTGAAACATGCAAATACAATGTGGAACTTCTGGGTACACAGCTTTTGTTGCATTGAAGATGCTTTCATTTCTATCTGAAACTATACACATCCCTTCTCTAACACCAAAAGTATCCTTTATCTGGACGAAGAACCACTCCCAAGATTTATTGTTCTCTAAATCTACAATTACATATGCAAGTGGAAGGATTTTTCCTGTTTATACAAAACAGATATTAGGATTTAGTCAATTATACAAATATTATACACAGTTATACACGAATATAAAAATTTATATATACTGCAAATTTTATAAAAAAGGCAGCTGTGAAATCCTATACACGTTTATACATGAAACTACAACATTATACAAACTGCAGAAATAAGGTAGGTGCAGCCAACTCACCAGCTCCATCCTGTGTGCAAGCAATCAATATTGTACCCTTATATGCTGCTTTAAGGAAACTTCCGTCAATAACCATTATCGGTCTGCAATTCTCCCAACCCTTGATAGATGCATATATTGAAACATATGCATAAAGAAAGCATCCATCTTCTGATTCGTGCAACTTTGTAACCGTTCCTGGATTTGTATGCTCCAACATATACAAATACCTCGGCAACTCCTTATATGAATCACTCGGATTCCCTCTTATCATTGTCATTGCTATCTCTTTAGCTCTCCATGCTTTCATGTAACTCACTTCAACCCCGTGTTGCTTTTGTATATCCTCTATTATATCATTTGCGGTGTAAACTTTTTTTGGATTAACATACTTGTCCTTGATTATACTAGCAATTACACTCGAAGTAGCTTGACGTTGTGTTAAGTATCTTTCACCATAGCCGCATGTGTAATTATTATTGTAAATTCTCACCTTGAATATGTTTGCCTTGTAAACGGCAGAAGATTTGAAACTCCAAGCACAATTGTCATCCACACACATAAGGTGATACCTAGGATTAAAGATCATGTAACTTCTAAATAAAATTTTATACAAAAACATAACTAGACATATATCAAATTTAATACCTTTATCAAAATATATACTACTTTATACATATATATAACAGAATATACAACTATTGCCATACCTTTTTGCACTTGATCTCTTCACCTTGAATTGGAACTTCTCGCGTACAACCAAGTTCTTCATTACATTGACAACTGTCTCTTTATCTTTATAAACTTTATCCTCTTCAACAAATTCATTTAACACATTATCTATTATACCCGTATTTTCAATAAATTCGATATCAGGCATAATTTCAGTGCTATCAATTGTGGATACATCTGCATAATTGGAACTTGTTGCAACCAAACAACTGTAACTTGTTGCAACCAAACAACTGAAACTTGTCGCAACCAAACAACTGGAATTTGTATCAACCAAACGATTGTCATAAATCTCTTTTAGAGCCACATACAATGGGTATTCAGTGAAATTCAAGCTTTTCTTCTTTAATTCGATATACACCTTAACACTCGTATCATTGTAAATCAGGATCGGTGGCAAACCATCCTTTGGGAGAAAGTTAATCTCTAACGTGTTTAACTCTGAATCGAGTCTAATCTGTTTCGAAATTGCTTCAGCTAAATTGTTGTAGCTGAATGTCGACTCGATTATTACACAATCGCTGACGAAATTGATAAATTTGTTGTATTCCCATTCACCGCTATGAAGAACGTAAACTGAAAAAAGCTCCATTGAACAAAAAGTTGAAACCAAAATTGCGAAAAAATCAAAATTACGCTGATTGCAGCAAAAAAATTTCACTTTTTGTGTTTTATTTGTTGTTAATTCGAGATGAAGAAGAATTTCTAGGGTTTTTGGAGTTGAATTTGTAGATTTGGGGAAGAAGAATGGAAAGAATCAGAGAAAATCTTGCTAAAGAATCCCAAGAAAACGGAAAAAACTCCTTTTTTTCATATATGAGCCTGTTATTTTTGGGCTACTCAATTGTAAATTGAAATATGGGCTATTAATTTGAAAAGTAAGCAGTCCAGTTGTTTTAATATAAAATTTTCCCAATACTTACCCGCATCAGATATTTACACCAAATATAATTAAATTAATTATAGGAAATAAACTCAGGTCTTCTAGGAATTTTACTTTTTAATAAATAAAAAAAATTAAAAAGAAACTACTCGAAATATATAATAACTAACGTTACATCATCCTCTTTGCATTTTTGGCATCTTGTATTATTATGTACTGAAGATTCATAGTCCTCAACTCCTCATCCTCCCCCTAAATTAATCTAAGTTCTTATCCTGTTTCTTTGTGAAATACTTGGACAAAATCTTGTCTAGTTGAAATAGGTGTCGGGAACAAGAAACCTAAATCATTTAGGATTACTATTTGAAATAGGTTTTTTTAATTTTAATTTTTGTTATTATTATTGTTGTTGTTGTTGTTGTTGTTGTTGCTGTTATTGCCGTTGTTGTAAATAATAGTAGGATTCATGTATTATGGTTGAGATTCATGTATAAATATTTTGAATAATTTTTCTTTTTTTTGTGAGTCAGGACGGTATGAATCAACCTATCTTCCTCACGAAGGTACATCGGGAGGAGCAACGCCGCCACGATAAACTACGCCACGCCGAACATGTCCTCCAACAAGATTTTCACAATCGCTCGGACAGGAAACACTATCGCGACAAGAATCAAGAAAGAGACAGAGAGTTGAGGGACCATGCCGAGCGCAGGAAACGCAAGAGTGAGCGCAATGATGAGTTAAAAGAACGAGAGCGCTCGATTGGAGAAAGAGAAGGAGCTCGAAGCTAATAAAAAGCATTATCTGGTATATGATTAAACAAGCATATACTAGTGTTTATTACATGTAAATTTTAATTAAATGCCTTATGCTAGAATTCATATATGTGTGCATATGTAAAAATATTATTACCTTTTTTTTGTGCTTGTTGTATATAATATTCTTAAATGATATAAAACCTTTAACTTCACATATTAATAATATTATTTATATTAATAAACAATAATTTGAATAAATAAAATATTAGGCATGTATTTACAATTTAATTCATTTGATATTGTTGTAAAAAATTATATTTACCATTATGAAAATATAAGTAGTTTAATTCAAGGTTCTAAAGTATTTTACTGTTAAATAATAGAAAATATATTTTTCTTTCCTTTTTACAAATATTTTATACTTTTTATTTTTTTGAAAACTTTAATATTGTCTAAGCTAAAATAAAATCATAAAATACACTATTAAAAAAATTTTGGGCCTCAAAATCTCGAGGGCCTAACTCAAGGTTTTACTAGCATCCTTCTTGAGCCACTCATCCATTCTTGACATTCTCAATTAAATTTTATAAAGTTACAATTAAGATAAGACAACAATGACAAGAATACTAAAGACAGGGAATGTGCCATTCAGTTAGCAAATGCGAATGAAGTAGGTTGAACAACATGTTCATACGACAATTGTCTCAATGAAATTGCTGGCTAAAATTAAAATATATCAAAAGACCCTTGAATTTTTCTCATAAAATCCATAGATAATAAGTCTTTAAAAAGGCCTAATGTGAGAGCGTAACACATACACATGATGATTCTGATAAGTGCACGTCATGATATTAAATTCTCCTCTATACAAAAATATGGTATTAAGTGAAAATGAAAAAGGGGTGAGCGCATTACTCATCGAGTTTTTTTTTAACTTGGGACACTTGCCTCGAAAAGTTTTTAGTTTAAAAAAAGACACAAAAGAACTTGCTTTTTGACGTATGAATGTGCCAAAAAGAGTAACTAATTTAGAGATATGAGTTAAAATTAGAAAGTAAAATCGTGAGAAACATGAAAAAAAGTATAAATAGAAGGAAAGTAAAATTGATAAAAAGGTAAATATATTATTTTATTTAATGAGAGAAAAAATTTATCATATTACTCCCTCCGTCCACTTTATCTAATTTTTTGGCCATTTTTTGTGGTCCAAAATATTTGATTTTTTCAGATTTTAAAAGTAAATTAATTTTTTTTTTTTCAAAATGTCCTGAAGTAAATAGTATTGGAGTATGTGTTATATTTATTTTCCAATGCAATTGGATTCACCCATCTCAGATTGGTGTTTCACTTCTCAAGTAGTTCACGTACTACTTGTTATAAAATCTGATGATCATTTCATCTCCTACAATTCATGCTAATGATTTTTTAATATAAAACTGGAGAGGAAATG
This sequence comes from Nicotiana paniculata, assembly GCA_005239505.1. Lineage (NCBI taxonomy): Eukaryota > Viridiplantae > Streptophyta > Magnoliopsida > Solanales > Solanaceae > Nicotiana > Nicotiana paniculata. The sequence continues at coordinate 6,088 of ML324482.1, read as the reverse complement.
TTGAATTTTTTTGGCTCCATTTTATAGTTCGCTCACGTTTTTAAATTGAAATTACATGACAAATTGAGATTTCTTGCTGACAATTTGAAATAGTTTTTGACGCTTATAAAATTTTCAATGAATTATGCTGGTTGTTTCGGTTCTGAGAGTTGCTAATCATCACATCTCAAATCCCAAAATGGCATTATATCAAATATATAACAAAATGAAAAAAAAAAGAAGAGATAGTAAATGTCAATATTGTCTGTCACACCTCCTTTTTCATCCGGTAAGGGTAATAAGAGAGTTTTTCCACTTTAAATGACATTATTCGATTTTTTGAGATTTATTTTACTCGTTTTCAGAGTCGCCACCCGAATTTTTTACGGTGTCCCGGGACACCATTTATTTATTTTAGAAATCCCAAAACCGAGGAATTTTGACTCCGTTTAAAGTCTGCGAAACCAGAAGACCAAGTAAGGAATTCTGTTAACCCGGGAGAAGGTGGCATTCCCGGATTCCGTGGTTCTAACACGGTCACTTAAAGATTCATACTTGGATTATTTGATCTAATTACTCATTTTAGGACCTATATGTATTTATCGTTTAGCACATTTAATTATTTGATTTATCTAAAGGTTTACCTTAATGCGAGTTACGCGTACGTATACTCGTTCAGTTTGGTGTGTTAAGAATTGTGTCACGCGTACATGTATACAACTCTTACCACTTAGTTTATTTAAGAAAAAATTTGGTCAAAGTCGTGCGAACGTGTACCTTGAATTTATTTGAAAAAAAAATCGGGATCATGTGACGCGAACATGTATGCGATTACGATAGTAGATTAAATATGCACCTAAGCATTCTACGAATGTTTCGTGAGTTGATCATTTCCTATGTGTTTGAGTCTGCTTGTGAAAGTCTAAAGTTTATGAAATTTATATGGAAGGAACAAAGAGGATTGATTATTTGTAAGATGAGCTAGTTTATGAATTGTCATGGAAATGGACTAGCTCTGAAAATGGATCAACAGTATGTCATTATGGAAATGAGCCCGGCACAATTTCAGCTTATAGGCCCAAAATTTCTTTTCCTTCAATATTAAACCCATAACCAATGTAAAGATTTGAGTAATTTGCATATCAAATTACAAACCTGGGCACTCAAGTCTACCAAGTTAGAGACAAACTCCTTATTAAACATATAATACTACTGACAACACTCAGAACTGTCCACATTAATTTTAAATTGAAAACACATAAGCACTTATAATATTTGCTCTTAGTATTTATATATAAATCATATATTCCTAACTAAATGTTCATGGAGATGAAGAGTAAGAATGTAGGGAAGATCATGGGTGTGTGATGTGGGGGATAGATGAAAGGTGGGGTAAGACATGAGTGAAGTGAGGAAGTTGGGTGTTATTTTTTTAAAATATATTATATATATATACTAACCAATTTACTTTTAGACTTAAAAATAAACTATATAAATAAGAAAACTCACTATTTACACTAAAGTTTAAATTATGCTAAAATAATACTACTATAACTTACATTTAAATTAGAAGAAATCAAGTTTTATATATATATATATGTGTGTGTGTGTGTGTGTGTGTGTGTGTGTTTGTGTGTGTATTTTCTTCTATTTAAACATAGGAACAAAATATAGATTTTTTTTTGTAATTTTTTTTTCTTAAATAAAACCTATTAAGAGTAAGATAAAAATTTAAAATATTAAGATTAGACCTAAAAGAAGTATTTACACCAAAAATAGTATAGAATTTGGGTGTGGTAAAAAATTAGTTGTTCACAACATGCCCCTCTTTGCTTGGAAACATGGAGAGTTTTCAGGCAAAGAAAATGAACAAGGTGACTGATTTTTGACCGTACTATTATTTAAGAAGGAAAATAAGATAAAAGAAAAAGATGTGACCGAACCTTGATTTTAGGATGCCTACATATCCCGGGTTATAAGAGAATCAGGTCACGTGTAGTTCAAGTGAAAGATGACTGATAGAGTATGCTTAGATGGAGAGCCGAGTGAAGTTCCGTCGAGGTTCCGATCCGCAGTTCCGACTATTACATCAAAATGAAAAGAAAATTACATACTCTTGAAATCTAAGATTTACAAAATTCCTATCTAAATGCCATCTGGAGTCTTGTCTTGATTCTTGACTTGCTTCTCCCATTGACTCCGAAACTTGATGATCTCGATGCAACAGACTATGAATATTCTCACATGCTTGTTTCTTGATCCGGTGATAAGAAGATGGATCTTGAAATCCTTTGTCTCTGCATGCATCCTGTCAAAGTTGCTTGTGGCTGGTGTTGAGATCAAACGTTCCACTTTCTTTGGCGAGAGCCGGAATCTTATTTTTTACACATCCAATCCGTGCTTTGCGGAAAAACCTACAAGTCATCACAAACAAACAAAACAAACAAAAATTTTCTGCCCCAGTTTGCACTAGAAAATTTTTGTGAGTTATTGAAATCATATTAAACTATCTTTGCTATTGCAAAATAAAGAATTGAAAAAGACACCTTTTTTTTAATATAAATAACAGCCGGATGTCGTACCCAGTGTTAATAAGAATGAAGGCAACCAGGGGATGTAGTACCCTGTGTTGACGATAAGATGAGGCTCGTGGCACTCTAGAATGCTACTAGGGAATGTCGTACCCTATGTTGGCAGAAAAATGCAACCAGGGGATGTAGTACCATGTGTTTGGAAATTAGACGAGGCTCGTGGCTCTCTGAGATTCTACTAAGGAATATCGTACCTTATATAGGCAGAAAAAAATGCAAGTAGGGGATGTAATACCCTATGTTAGCAATAAGAAATTCAACCAGGGGATGTAGTACCCTGTGTTGGAAATAAGGTGAGTCTCATGGCTCGCTGAAATTTTACTACGGAATGTTGTACCCTATGTAGGCAGAAAATAAATGCGACCAGGGGATGTAGTACCCTGTGTTGATAATAAGATGAGGCTCTTGGATCTCTAAGACTCTACTAAGGAATGTCGTACCCTATGTAGGCAGGCAAAAAAACAAATGCACCTAGGGGATGTAGTACCCTATGTTAGCAATAAGAAATGCAACCAGGGGATGTAGTACCTTGTGTTGTCAATAAGGTGAGGCTCATGGCTCACTGAGATTCTACTAGGGAATGTTGTACCCTATGTACGCAAAAAGTAATGTGACCAGGGGATGTGGTACCCTGTGATTGGCAATGAAATGAGGCAAATGCAATCAGGGGATGTAGTACCCTGTGTTGGCAATAAGTAATGCAACCAAGGGATGTGGTTCCCTGTGTTGAAGATAGGGTATTGATTCCCTATAATGAAACTAAGGATAACATGATTACATGTATATTAGAAGAAAACTAAAGATTTGAGAACTTCACTTGGTGGTGTTCGTCTTTTCACGAACTGTTTCCTAAAATTGTTCTGTTCCTGTTCTGAACAAAGAAAAATTTGTTAGTTTTAAAATGGTGATCAGTTTGTGGCCTTGATCTCTTGGGCAACTTGACCTAGTGTCCATTACACTTGTTAGAAACACTGACTCTGTCGATGGTCGTACAAATTGCCTGGAGATTCTGTCATTACTCTCTGGAGATCTTCTTTCTCAACATCAAAACCTGACTATTTTGCGCCTACCACCATTTGTGTTTATGGTGCAAATAACCTTGCTCCCAGAACAACTTTTAACTGAGTAACTTTTGTTGACCCTTGATACATTGTTCAGTCCTTCAAGCCTTTTGCTCGTCCGAAAAAATCAAAGATGGCTTTATGCCTTTGCCCATGCATGTTCATGCCCAGAAAATTTTGCTTCATATAACAGGGAAACTGTAACCAATTTTTTGGTTTTTTCTTTGCTTTTCTTTGACAAAATTAGATTGAAGAGGACTAAAAAAGATTAGTACGAAAGAAAACAAGAAAGTGAACTAATAGGTATTACAACTTAATCAAGAAGTGTACCTTTCAAAGAATAAAAATGAAAAGGACTTATCTGGAGGAATATGCTGACTTCAATTAACATGACATGCACTTTGGATTGGATGCCCGATCCGTTCGAACCGTCTAATTCTCAAAATCCGTTGTAAACTTCACTTCGAAAGTGAGTTATTTGTCTTAACCATGCTTGTGCCGGGATATATGAAGGCCCAAATCGAACAACGATGCCCTTTGTGGGTTTTCACCAATTGACCTCTCTCATTTGTCTCTCTCAACTCACTATCACCTTATAGTGCCTGTGAAGGTTTTCACCGATAAGACTCTCTCATTTTATTTTTCTCTCTTTACAATGNAACTTCAATTCGAAACTGAGTTATTTGTCTTAACCATGCTTGTGCCGGGATATATGAAGGCCTAAATCGATCAACGATGCCCTTTGTGGGTTTTCACCAATTGACCTCTCTCATTTGTCTTTCTCTCAACTCACTATCGCCTTATAGTGCCTGTGAAGGTTTTCACCAATAAGACTCTCTCATTTTATTTTTCTCTCTTTATAATGGACGAGGCATCACCGTAATATACTAACTTAGCATTCTCGAAAGTTGATCAGAAGGTCTTAAAAGGGAAAGGTAAAAAGAACTATTCAACTGAATTACAACTTTTGGAACCATATTGACAGAAAACCGTCGAAAAAGAAAATAAAATCATGCCCCAGTTTCTTTGAATACTGGGAAATGTAGATTTTTGTTTAAGTGTGACTGAACCCCAGAGTGAGGCTGCCTACGTATCCATTCGGAATCAGGTCGGACGTAGTTCAATTAACATGAACTTGTTTTGACTATTTTTTTCTATTTTTCTTTGATTTTTTTTTTTTGTAATTTCTTTTTTTTTTTTTTTTTTTCGATTTTATTTTTTTTAAGTACATTGGGTCCAAAAGAGGGGAGAACAAAGAAATATAGACAAGGCTTCAAAGGGCTAACTAGGGTTAAACAGTGTTTGGGTAGCGAGAATGATAGCCTTTCGTCATCCCAACCTGAGCATGCTAAGTATAAAAATGCTCCAACAGAGGCATGTTAGACATAGTATCTCTTGACCGCATCGACGTTGACGGATACATCAGTCACCTTTCCTTCTATATCTTCCAAGTGTAGAGCTCCTTTTGACAATACTTTCTTGATGAGGTAAGGACCTTGCCAATTCGGGGCGAACTTTCCTTTTGCTTCTTCCTGGTGCGGAAATATACGTTTCAAGACAAGTTGTCCTACCTCAAACTGTCTTGGGAGCACTTTATTATTGTAAGCGCGTGCCATTCTTGTTGGTATAACTGGCCAAAACAAACTGCCGCCAAACACTTTTCATCAATTAAACTCAACTGTTCCAGTTGGGACTTGAACCATTCAGTGTCCTCAATTCCTGCTTCAACAATGATTCGGAGAGAGGGAATCTCAACTTCCGCAGGTATG